>BQNB010129603.1:0-19088 GCA_026074375.1 Tanacetum coccineum
AGAACCCTCAAAACCACCACTTAGGGCTCGGTTTTGGTTAGTTAAGGACTAGAGAACACTAACTCACTCCTAAGCCTATATATACTTGTAGGTCCAAAGTCTTAGATCTGTTTAGCCTTTTGTAAGACAATAGCTAACTTGAATAAATCCAAATCAACTATATGAGAGACAATAACTATGAATACTATGTGCTAATGCGGAATCTTAACACAAGTACTAAGAAGAACACAATGTAATACTTTTCTATTTTCTATTGATTTCTATTAGGGTTCTATATCTAAAACATTATGTCGTAGGGTTCCTTTTATACACCAAGGAAACCCTAATTGGCTTTACAAACGTGTGAAAGGATAATGCATATCCTTTCCTAAGATATCTCTATAATGCATATCCTTTCCTAAGATATCTCTAAGATAACTACCCTGTTACACAAACAGACTTAACTAGATAAGACCAGTACTAACTATAGTACTGCCAGACTTAACTTAGTACTTGCAGACTTAACTATGTCTATCAGACTTAACTCTATAACTACCAGACTTAAGTCTGTTTACAATAATTCCTAACAAAGGAGACTTAGAGATTTGGTTAGGACATGTATGAGAGCTAGAGGGTGATGTGTAGAAGCTACATGATGAGTTGCTAGGGCTAGAAACTAGCTTAAGGGTGTTGGCTTGTTCCTATGATGCCGCGGCTAAAAGAGAGACAAAGAGAGGTGATGTGGCTCATTTTAAGACCAAGAATGGTGTAGATATTTAGGAGAGGTGCTTGTAAGCAGCTTAGGGATGGAGGTGCTTGTCATTGAGGTGCTTGGTTGCAAGAAAAACTTTCAAAATGGGTCAAATTGCAAGGATTGTGGGTCGCGGGTATATTAGGGCTCGTTTAGGGTTTTTGAGCTTGGATTTCGAGTACATTGATGATATAAGTGTGGATTAATGTTTGTAAGGTTTGTACTAAGGATTATAATCAAGATTTGATAGGTAGTTTGGGTTTAAAATGGGTGAAAATGAGTAAACGGGTCAAAAGTTCATATTAGGGTACGATTAGGGTTTTCTAGGTTTAATTCTTGTATATTGTTGTTGAAATGATGAAATGATGATGGAATGTGAATTGTAATGTTGTAGTTTATGTTTCTACAACTTATTTGAGTATTTGTTTAGGTTTACAATGGATAAAAACGAAGAAACGGGTCATGGTTTAGAAACTAGCTCGGTTTTAGGGTTTAGGGTTTTGAATTAGGGTTTTGAGTGTAAAAATGTGTGTGAGAGCTTATGAGTAGAATAATTAGGGTTTATACATTGTATATTGAGTGTAGTAACTTGTACAAAAGTGGTGGTGAAGAAATTAGAATGAAAACGGAGGTAAAACGGCTATTTTGGATGTCATGCTTAATGACTTGTACATTGTACTTTTAAAGACTTGTACCTTGACTTGGAGGGAGTTTATATTTCAAATGAGATGTTATATTACTTGTACATATGCTTTAGTAACTTGTACATTCACTTTAGATATTAACCTTTCATGAAATTAGGGTTTTAGAGGTATACGATAACAGTTTAAAGCCTGTCTTGATATAACTTTGCAAATGGTACATTATAAGAGTAATGTACTTTGTAATAATGATATTAAGATATCGACTTGATATGTTATGATGTTTGCTTGACATATAAATAGATATAGATGGCATAGGTAGGTTGCGTGAGCTCGTCTACTTTAGTTATGCAAGTTACATTGCATATTGAGATATTGGTAATGCAAGTAATGTAATAAAGCGAAAAATTTCCCCGTACAATTGTGATCATAATAAAATAGGTTGATTTTGCATTTGATGAAAATTCTGGGTTGTTATAGTCTCCACCCCTTAAAGAAATCTCGTCCCGAGATTTAGTCGAAATGCCGGAGAGATGTCAAGGAATGATTATGAATTTGTAAGAGAGTTGCTAATCATGTGGGATATAGATTTGGATAATAAAGGTAATAATGATAATGATAAGTGAAGAAAAGGAATTATTTGTACAAACGGATTGAAAGAAACTTGTTTGTACGTATGCTATATACTTAAGCCTACTTATTTATAATTTGTCACTTACAAAGAGAAGCGTCCAAATCCTTGTAACTGAGAATTTATAAATTCATAGTTTGGAGATTTATAATTTCCTTATTCAAATGAAGAAGCGTCCTAATTCATTTCAATAAGATGATTATAAATCATCCTATTTAAGCATAAAACATGATATCAAAACGGTGTTAAGTGAAGATGTTTCCTTAGTGGTATGATTTTCTAAAATTATGAGAATAATAATGAGACACTAAATTGCACGAATACTGATCAGAAATCAAGCTTGGATAAATTTGGCACACAATTCCTCTTCAAAAATGCATCTTTGATGACTTGTGTTATCATCTTTGTTACGATCGTATGAATAAGCAATATTATTGACTATACGAAATTTGCTCCAAGTTATGGTTTAAACAACACATGATTCATGTGATTCATGAATATAATAGGCTTTCGATAAACCACAATGGCATATTACTTTGAAATTCATAGTGATCAAGTTCTGAAAGCAGTCTTAGGAATATCTTTATCCCTTAATTTCAGTTGATGATAACCATATCTTAAGTTGATTTTTGAGTGAACACTCGAATCTTGAAGTTGGGATGAATAAGTCCATTGATCCTGGGTAAATGATTAACGATTCTTAATATAAGTTTTATATCAACTCTTGTAATCTGATACACAATCTGAAAAGATAAGAAGAAAGTGCGGATCTCCTGGATATATACCTTTCTTTTTTATACATCATATAGATTAATCGGTGTTTTTGCTTTGGTTTACCTTGAATGACTAAAGTTTCACCGTCGATTGGGATGCGGATGACTTTCTTGTCGCAGAGAATTTTTGGCATGATACTTGGATAACTAATAATGATGATGTCAAAATTACCAATTTTAATTGGCATAAGATTAATTTTGAAATGTTGGTTTAACAAAATCAGGGTGTAACCCTGGATAACGGTACTATGAAATAGTGAGAATAACGGGAATTAAAAAAAATCATGAAGCAACTAGCCTTGTCATACTTCACAATAAGTCCAAGATTTGACAATGTTTGTATTTAAACCACACATCCGAGGTTAGGTTCTACAAAAGTTCTACACTAGAATCTAATCTAGTTATCCAAGGGTCCTTTATGTACTGCAGTTTCTGGTCAAAGACCTATTTTGTTGCAAGTCCGTCACTTGAAAAAGTAACAAACATCCTATGTGAAGCAGGGTGCATCTTGAAAGAATGTTACCATGGTACTTTTGGCAGGATAAGTCCTAACATTTCTTGTCTTCTATTCTGTCTGTGTGTGGTAATCATTGTTACGTTGTGATTGTTATTGTGGTTCTTTTGAAATTATGTCGTTGTTGCGATTGTTGAGTTGGGTTTTTAATTTTTATTGTTGTTGCGATATTTGGGGTAGTCGTTGTTGTCGATGGTGTCTCTTTTATCTTCAAACTTTCATTTATGATCAATGTTTTTGTCTTGCACATAAACATGCTTTGATGTATTCGATCCATAGTCTGTTGAGCTATAATGGTGGCTTCTCCAGAGTCTGAGGTTTAAAGCAATAACGTTTCCTTCAATGCTTTGGGGCAATCCCCTGATGAAAGCTTCCATAAGTTTCTTAGAATTTGGCACCATGTTTGAACATAAGACTGCCAATTCCTGAAATCAACTAATCGTAAGTCTTGAGATCATCTCCTTTCACAACGAAGTTGTAAAATTCGTCTTCCATTTTCTTGACTTCAATTCGAGGGCAATACTTATTGGTCAAGAGCCTTCAATTCGTCCCTAGGTTATCTTATGGCTTGTCCTATTCTTATAAGGTTGGGCCGATGCATCCATCCAAGACAACATCATTGGTTAGAGTACCAAAAGCAAATTTTCACTCTATCTATCTTGGCACACTTGCTACAAGAAAAATACTGATTCCAGAACAGTTCAAACCAGCGGATGAGGTCAACAGCTCCTTCCGTGCCATTGAAGTAGAAAGGTTGACAGTTTATGAATTCTTTGTAGTTTCCTCTTTTTGCTACAGGAATTTCTCTGGGTCCAGTGTTCCTATTGGGATTGTCGGCATTTGCCATGGCAGCAGCTTGTGCTTCCAGGGCTGCAGAAATATCAGCAATCAGTTGCCGGATAGCATCCTGAGTCATAGCTGGTGTTGCAGATGTTGATGACCTTTTGGGAGGCATTCTGTCAACATAAGACAACACAAAATGAGAATAAAATGATATAGTCATATCACAAGTTAAGGTATGAAAATAAAAAGACTTGTGATCATTCTTTGATATTTGAAGAATACAACGAATTTTTTTTGAATTTAAGACTTCGAGAGATAGATACGGAAATAATGGAATGAGTGATCCAACAAAAGGCTTAGTGTTTTCAGGTGGTGAAATCTTCTTGAGAGAATTAGAAAAGATGTTTCCTGATGAGGCCGGGAAATAGTTTAGAATGTTCGTGGAGGAAAAAGCATCCTCAGTATCGGAATCAGATGGGACGATAGTAGAATGAGGGGATGAAGATATGACTGTAACAACCCAGTAGTAAATAACATAAGTTATTTATATAATAGTATAGTAGTTATGTATTTTTACATACTATACAAAAATGTATTGGCATCATCGCAAATCAGGGAAAGTAGGAGAGCACGAAGGAAACCATATGATTGCTAAAAAAAGAAAAGTGGTTATAGTTAATGTTTTACCCTTGATTTCTCTACAACCATGGCCGCTGATACCATTCTGTAACCCCCCATTTTTTATTACATATAGCACGGAAGCTAATCTGGGTATTACTCTTCATATTACAACATTCATAATCAAAGAAAAATGACACAAAATAACATTTCTGGAAATGTAAGTTATCATATCATTAAACAGGTTTTTACAAAATGCCCCCCCCCCATATAAAAAGGCAACAGGTTCCAGAATCTAAAGAAAATGTAATTAGTTTGAATGATAACAATTTAGCCATCTTCAAATCCAGTGCCACTCTGAGCCCATGCCATAAGTTGCTTAATTACCTAAGATAAAACATGCTAAAAAGTCAACACAAAGGTTGAGTGAAATTCATAGGTTTGAAATGTAATAGTTGAATACAAGTTATCATAATGGAAATATTGGTATTGCAGGGATAATTATCATGGAGAACATTATTATCCTGGAGAACAGTATTATCACCCTAAACTCATGAATCACATAAAGAGATATTAAAGAGATATTGAGAGATACTACCCAAAGAGGTATTTGAAGAGATATTGGGAGATACTACCCAAAGAGGTATTTGAAGAGATATTGGGAGATACTACCCAAAGAGGTATTTGAAGAGATATTAGGAGATACTACCCAAAGAGACATTAAAGAAATATTGGGAGATACTACCCAAATAGATATTAAAGAAATATTAGGAGATACTACACAAATAGATATTAAAGAAATATTGAGAGATACTACCCAAATAGATATTAAAGAAATATTGGGAGATATTACCCAAATAGATATTGAAGAGATATTACACAAAGAGGTATTTAAAGAGATATTGGGAGATACTACCCAAAGAGGTATTTGAAGAGATATTACCCAAAGAGGTATTTAAAGAGATATTGGGAGATACTACCCAAAGAGGTATTTGAAGAGATATTGGGAGATACTACCCAAAGAGACATTAAAGAAATATTGGGAGATACTATCCAAATAGATATTAAAGAAATATTATGAGATACTACCCAAATGGATATTAAAGAAATATTGGGAGATACTACTGGTCACACGCGAACTCACCCCTTAAATTCTATCTATATAAAAATACACCAAGGGACGAAATCACGCGAGATCAAGAAAACCGGAAGCAGTATAGAGTGTTCCCGGGTCGTTATGTCCCAACGAGGCTGGAATGGAAATTCGCAAATTGATTGATAATCGGTGTTTGAATGTAACAAGGAATGATTGGGAATTGGTACTAACACTGAATGAGCAAATGACCTCAAAGATAAACAAGGAAAAGAAACTATAGAACAAGAATCAAAGCTAGCAAAGGGCAAAAACACTTAAAACTTTTTACACTAAGGCACAAATAAGCTCTAATCAGCTTAAGACAGACAAATAAGCTAATCTAAATTTAAATAAGCAAATTAAGCATGCAATTAAGCTAAATTAAACAAGAGAAACACAACAGTACTAACAACAGTACTAACAGTATTAACTACCAGTACTAACTTAGAGTTAGTACTGCTAGGCTTAAGTTAGTACTGTTAGCTAAAGGTTAGTACTGCTAGTGTTAACAAAACACAATTAAACAGGAAATAAGCAAACAAGCTAAAACAAAAGATTAACTACCCAAAATAAGCACTTAAGCATAAGAATAAGTAACCAGAATAGACTATAATTGACAAATAAGCTAGAAGACTAAAACTGATGAACTCTTAAAGTTATTTTAAGAATGCAAATAAGTTCTACTTAAGACAGTACTAAAATAGGCTTAGTCTACTCTAGAAAGCTAAAGAAATCTTAAACAAGCTGAAATAATAAGCTGATAAGCTAAAATGACCTACCAGTACTAACAGTTTTAACTGACAGTACTAACTTAGAGTTAGTACTGCTAGTGTTAGTTAGTACTGCTACCTTTGAAATCCAAGAAAATTAACTAGCAGTACTAACTTGGAGTTAGTACTGGTAGCTTTAAGTTAGTGCTGTTCCAAAAGTGAACTAGCAGTACTAACTTGGAGTTAGTACTGCTAGTTGAAAATACCCCTTAAAAATCATTTTTCTTTCAAATTAAGTAAAAACAGATTATCAAATAACAAAGTAAAACACTTATAAGCAATTATGATTAAGATTAAGCACTTAAATAAGCTAAAATGGCCTAGCAGTGTTAACTTATAACTAGCAGTTCTGCTGAAAGTAAGAATAATAAAAGAAATAGAGAGACTTACTACACCCTTGCTCAAAACAGGGTCAAACAATGAATCTACAAGCTCTAGCTTGCATAAAACAAGCTAGTGAGAGTCCATAAGCCCATCCAAAACTGGCTTATCATCCATAACATAAGCTGAGGTATATTTGAGAGTGATTGGTATAATATTCTCTTAACTACTTAACTTTTTAAGTTCACTTAGTTAAAACAGTTTGTAAACAAGCTGTATTGAGAGCATTTGAACACAAAACAACTCAGTTAAGAAACTTAACACTTGGGATTATAAAGTGACTTTAAAAACTCAAACTTGCATTAAAACTTGAAAGTGTTACAAAGCTGAAAGCAAAAGCTGTAAATGACTGAAAATAAGCTAAGTTACATTAAAAAATTAAAACTAGTTCTAACATAGATTGATATATATCCCCTTTTCAAAGGCTTACAAGAAGCTCTATATATAGCCGAAGTATTGGACTTGCATCTTGTGCTTCTTTGGAGAGATAAAACCAAGTGTGCTAGTTGCGTGAGGTAAATCTAGAGCAAATCCCAGCCTTTGATTTCTTTTGAGCTTCTTTGGAGACAATCTCAGCCATCGAAATGCTTTGGGAATGGAGAGGGATTGCCAACTTGGCATTTATACAACTGGGATGGGTTAGTAGGTTGTGGATGGATATAAGTGTTGCAGGGTAAGGTATGGAGCAAAAACAGGGTGCTGGCGGTTTTATGGAATTGCGGGAGAAAGGTTTATACAAGTTAGGGCGCATTGACAGAGAGAGTTTGAAGCTAATAAGGGAATGTTTTGATTTTGATACAAGAAAAGCCCCACTCACATCATTCATTCATTTCATTCCCCTTTACCCTTCTATCTTTTTATAAATGAAGTTTCCCAAATTGGCATAATCAGTCCATGTGGTTTATATAATAATATAACTTAGGGGTTTGGCATTTTTGACCCCTCAAGTTATATTTTTCTTTGCTTTTTCTTCTCGGAGTTGACTTGACTTTGATTGGGCTTCGTCTTCACACACTTTTCCATCTCGTGTCCTGTTTTGTCGCTTTTTGCTTGGTTTTTTGTCTTTTTGTGAGATATCCGTTCCTGCACAACACAATTAGCAAAACAAGCATATATTTGGCATTTTGAGACCGTTTTTGGTTATTTTAGCTCGTTTTTAAAGGTAAAAGGTATGTGTAATTAAGCACATACCAAAATCCCCCAAACTAAGATGTTGCGTGTCCCACGCAATGCTATGAAGTAAGCACTCGAGAAACCAAAAATCTCAAATCCCCTCGACTAATAACTTGGAAAAGTAGCCAAGCGTTTATCAAAGGGAATAAAAGAATCAATAGCCTCGACAAGTCCCGGTTCTCACCAATTTTTATATTTACACAACTACTCTAATTTTTTTTTTTTTTTTTGACTTTAAACATGTTTGACTTCCTTTATTTATCAACAATGGGATCATAGAATGAGAAACGTTCGTAGAATAATCCACGGACGTCCTGACGGATAATTTCATCGTCCCCGATTTTTTTTTCACAAGCTCCAAGCTAAGCAATTAAACAAGATCATTGTCGATATAAGTTTAGATGTTAAGCCCTCATACTTATGACTTGTGAACTTTTTACTCCCAACATGGATATATGATTTGAATGTGTGTGCTCGTTTTAACTCAACCATAGATCAACTTATTTTCATAGTCATAATTCAAGATGAATCACGACTCAAAGCAACAACTTATTAGGTACTTGTAACTTGATTTTAAACCATAACATTGCGAATGGTACATTATATGAGTAATGTACTTTGTAATAATGATATTAAGATATTGACTTGACATGTTATGATGTTTTCTTGACATATATGAAGATAAGGATGGCATAGGTAGGTTGCGTGAGCTCGTCTACTTTAGTTATGCAAGTTACATTGCATATTGAGATATCTGCAATGCAAGTAATGTAATAAAGCAAAAATTTCCCCGTAGATTTGTGATCATAGTAACATAGGTTGATTTTGCATTTGATGAAAATTCTAGGTTGTTATATATTACAAAGATGATATGATATGATTTGCAACTTATTAAGTGTGGTGGCATGGCATAGAACAAGAATTGATGACTTCATTGTCATACTACTCAACACACACCACACCAATGTTCAAAGGTTAATCTTAAGTTAAGGAAGAAGATTAAATCTGTTTGTATTCATTCATTGAAAGGATCAGATTTGAAGTGACAAGATGTTCAAGTGCTTAAGTTGAAGACAAAGCTTATTATTCAATAGAGGAAGATTGTTGAAGATAAGTTTACGATGATATCTTAGAATCAGTTTACTGTTTGTTTTGTCATCATCAAATAAGGGAAGATTGTTGGGATTTATTGATTTGATGATACAAAAGAATGAAACAAAAGGGTCTAGTTCGACATTATTGAATTCTAGAAGTTGGAGGATTCTAGAAGACTTGCTTAAAAAGATAAAGATCAAGTTTAGGAAAGATTTAGTTTCCTAATACAATTAGATTTCCTTTGTAAGTCTAGATGGACTCTATATAATAAAGAGATCTCTAGACATTGGTTTGTATGTGTGTTTTTCAGTATTTTAAATCATGTTTTTAGGAAAACCCCAAATGATTCACAACTTGAAAATCGTTTTTAAGCCCGAGATCAAAGTGGTCTTTTGATCCCTGTTACAGTTAGGTAACATATTCTATCATGATCAAATAGAATTGGGGGCATATATGTAAAATGTAAAGCTTGTTAATAACATTGTCTCTGTTTAAATTCCAATGCGCAACAACAAACTTTGTTATTATAGATTCTAGATTGAGTTCGTAAACGAGAGCGTGAGACAATATGATATCAGGGGGGGGCGTGGGGGTCCAGTGGCTCATGATCTAGGATGCTAAAATGGTGTAGCAGGATAAAAGAAAGAAATATATAGTTCAAAAGAAACCTAAAAATCCGATTTTGGTTCTATTTTTGTCACTTTCTGCACAACTGTGGTAAAAAGGGGATATCTCATTCGTTAACCATTAGATCTTAATGAAATTTTAACTGAAGGTTCTTTACTCATAAAGGCATATTTCACCAAGGATCTTCAATCAAACTTTAGTTGAAAGATATAAATTTTTGAAATCTGCTGCAAAAAAGTTAAAGTTGGTATGGTTTTACTTCTTTTTCATCATTGTTTTTAATAGTATTTCTTGGTTGTATAGTTATTGAAGTTTTCTTTGAACCACTTAGGTAATAAAAGAGAAGTATAGAGTGAATGAAAAGATAAAGGGATGTATTATAAAAATTAGGGTTTTAATTCTTAAATCATTTTTTTGGAAACCCTAATTCCTAAAAACCTCAAAAGTTGATGATGAATACGAAGTGTAATCACAGTAAAGGTGATATGAAAGTGGAAGCTAAGAGTTCGAGTCCAGGTTCTTGTAGAAAGTTTATTGAAGTGGTTATCATGTTAAATACTTATGAAATTACTATGCTTCATACTTGATTACTACAGCTCAACGACAGTTAATACTAAAGTGGGCTCAGAAAAAACAAAGTTAATGATGCTTCATTGAAGTTAGTATTGCTTATGCATGGTTAATGCTGCTCTTACTTGGTTAATATTGCTTCTATGTTTTTAATACTGCTTCTACTTCATTAGTGCTGTTGGACAAAAGCAATATTGTTTGTTGAAGTTAGTGCTGCTAGCTTTAGTTAATACTACTGCACTAAGTTAATACTGCTAGTTAGTAATTAATACTGGTAGTGTATTTTTACTATTGTTCAACCATTTTAATGCTGCTCTTCATTGTTACTACTGCTTGGTATCGATTACTACTGTTAGTCATTTTTAGTGCTGCTCTTCATGGATGGTACTACATGGTATTCGTTACTACTGTTGGTTAGTTATTCATACAGATTCTTATGGTTGATTCTATTACTTTTGTTTATGAGATGGTTAACAAATTAGTTTTAGGGGAAGAATATGATAAAGTGTTTAACCATTTGGATATGTTAAATGCACCACTTGAGGGGAAGGGTTTCACTTGTGCAAAACAAGTTAAACCTTATTACTACTGCTAAGTCATTATTACTACTGCTAGTTTAAGTTTATACTGCTTGAATTCATTATTCTAATTGTGCGTCATGGAGGGTAATTTGAGACATTGGAAAGCTTAGATTATAAGTTTAATCTATGGTTTGTAGTTGTAAAGATCAAAGTTGCATATGTTCACAGTCCCCTAATGGATAATGACAAAAAAAGGAAGATATTACAAAGATGATATGATATGATTTGCAACTTATTAAGTGTGGTGGCATGGCATGGAACAAGAAATGATGACTTCATTATGTTGAAGATGTATCAACAAGTTCAAAGGAAATCTTAAGTTAAGGGGAAGATTAGAATCTGTTTGTTTCATTTATGAAAGATTAGATTTGAAGATGTACAAGATGTTCAAGTGCTTAAGTTGAAGACAAAGCTTATTATTTAATAGAGGAAGATTGCTGAAGATTAAGTTACTATGGATCATCTTAGAATCAGTTTACTTTGTTTTGTCATCATCAAATAGGGGAAGATTGTTAGGATTTATTGATTTGATGATACAAAAGAATGAAACAAAAGGATCTAGTTCGACATTATTAAATTCTAGAAGTTGGAGGATTCTAGAAGACTTGCTTAAAAAGATAAAGATCAAGTTTAGGAAAGATTTAGTTTTCTAATACAATTAGATTTCCTTTGTAAGTCTAGATGGACTCTATATATAAAGAGATCCATAGATATTGTTTGTATGTGTGTTTTTAAGGTGTTTTAATCATGTTTTAGGAAAACACCAACGATCTCACCACTTGAGATCGTTTTAGCCCTGAGATCAAAGGTGTCTTTGATCCCTGTTATAGTTAGGTAACACGTTATATCATGATCAAATAGAATTGGGGCTTATATGTTAATTGTACAACATCTAATAACATTGTCTTTGTTTAAATTCCGATGCACAACAACAAGCTTTGTTATTATAGATTCTAGATGAGTTCTAAATGATCTTCATAGAGTTTGTTAAACCTAATACTGATAGGAAACCTGTTGAGCAAATTAGGCAAGCCACATACAGTCCATCTTTTAGTCCATCTAGAAGCCCTAGGGTAACAATAGAAAACTGGACCCCAACAAATTTCTTCAAAAATTAGTGAGTGATTTTTGCAATGTTCAACACAAAGCTTGCATTGTGTGGTAGTTTTGATCATTTAAAGAAGGATTGCAATAACTGGTATAACATAATGGAAGGTTTTGCAAAACCTATTTAGACCAATGTTCAAATGTGAACAAACAAATTCTCTAAATTACTCAAAACCCCATCCAAAAAGGAATATGGTTCCAAGAACAGTCTTATTTAGGTCTGGCCCAATTTTAGTTAATACTATTCAACCAAGAATACAGTGAATAATGCAGGACCCATGAAAAATGTTATTAATAATGCATATTCAACTGCTAGAAGGCCTTTTAACAAAATAACAGCAGCTAATAACAGTAATTTCACTAAAAAGGTTAATACTGTTAAGGGAACAAGGGTTAATACTGCTAGGCCAAAAGCAGTTCTTAGTGCTGTTAAGGGAAACAAGGGAAATGCTGTTAAGGCCTCAGCATGTTGGGTTTGGAGACCAAAGCACAAAGTTTTAGACCATGTCTCCAGAAACAATGGTGCATCAATGTCCTTTAAAAGATTTGACTATATTGATGCACAAGGCAGATCCAAGTCAGTAATGGCTTGGGTCCCCAAAAGAAACTAATTTTCCTACCATTATGTGCAGGGCAATCCACAACAAGATTTGAAGGATAAAGGAGTGATTGACAGTGGATGCTCTAGGCACATGACAGGAAACAGATCCTATCTTACAGATTATGAAGAAATTGATGGAGGATTTGTTGCCTTTGGAGGTAATTCCAAAGGAGGGAAAATTACTGGGAAAGGTAAAATAAGAACTGGTAAATTGGATTTTGAAGATGTGTATTTTGTAAAGGAACTAAAGTTTAACCTCTTCAGTGTCTCACAAATGTGTGACAAGAAGAATAGTGTTCTTTTTACTGATACTGAATGTGTTGTTCTGTCTCCAGACTTTAAGTTAACTGATGAAAGTCATGTTTTGCTTAAAGTTCCTAGAAAGGATAACATGTACAGTGTTGATTTAAAGAATGTTGTTCCTCAAGGAGGTCTCACTTGTCTCTTTGCAAAAGCCACACCAGATGAATCTAATCTTTGGCATAGGAGGCTTGGACATGTAAATTTCAAAACAATGAATAAACTGGTAAAGGGGAAACTTTGTAAGAGGTTTACCTTCAAAACTTTTTGAAATTAATCAAACCCGTGTTGATTGTCAGAAGGGAAAGCAACACAGAGCTTCTTGTAAGACCAAAACAGTCAGTTCAATCAGCCAACCATTACAGATGTTGCACATGGATTTGTTTGGCCCAACATTTGTAAAGAGTTTAATGAAAAAGATGTACTGCCTAGTTGTCACATATGATTTTAGTAGGTTTAGTTGGGTTCTCTTTTTAGCCACTAAGGATGAAACTAGTAAAATCCTTAAAACATTCATAACAAGCATAGAAAATCTAATAGACCTTAGGGTGAAAGTGATTAGATGTGATAATGGGACTGAATTCAAGAATAGGGTCATGAATCAGTTCTGTGAAATGAAGGGTATTAAGAGGGAATTTAGTATTGCTAGGACTCCACAACAAAATGGAGTAGCTGAAAGGAAAAATAGGACCCTAATAAAGGCTGCTAGGACTATGCTAGCTGATTCAAAATTAGCAATAACTTTTTGGGCTGAAGTAGTTAATACTGCTTGATTCAAATCATCAGGGGAGGAGGAAAAAAAGGATGTTGAAGATCCAGGGAATGAAGATAGTGAGGTTCCAAGTACAGAAGAGCCAAGAGTTTATCAAGAGAAAGATGACAATGTTAGCAGCACTAACAATATTAATACAGCTAGTGATGGAAACCTCACTAACAATGTTAATGCTGTTAGTTCAACTGTTAATGTTGCTGGAATAGAAGTTAATGATGTTGATCAAAAAACAAGCATTGAACTTCTAAATGATCCAAATATGCCTGAATTGGAAGATATTGTTTATTTAGATGATGATGAAGATGTTGGTGCAGAGGCTGACATGAAAAATTTAGATGCATTTATGCCTGTCAGTCCTATTCTAACTACAAGAATACACAAAGATTATCTAGTTGAACAAATTATTAGAGACTTGCATTTAGCACCTTAAACAAGAAGAATGACCAAGAATTTGGAAGAACACAGTTTGTTTAGTTCAGTTCAGCAAAGAATAAACCATAAAGACTTTTAAAACTGCTTGTTTTGCTTGCTTTCTATCACAAGAAGAACCCAAAAAGGTAATTCATGCATTGAAGGATCCAAGCTGGATAGAAGCTATGCAGGATGAGCTACTGCAATTCAAATTACAAAAGGTTTGGACTCTGGTGGATTTACCAAATGGAAAAAGGACTATTGGGACTAAATAGGTTTACAGGAACAAGAAGGATGAAAGAGGTATTGTGATTAAGAATAAAGCAAGATTGGTTGCACAAGGATACATACAAGAAGAAAGAATAGACTATGATGAGGTTTTTGCTCCTGTTGTCAGAATTGAAGCAATTAGGCTATTCTTAGCCTATGCCTCATTTAAAGACTTTGTGGTGTACCAAATGGATGTCAAGAGTGCTTTTCTTTATGGAAAGATTAAAGAGGAAGTCTATGTTTGTCAACCACCATGATTTGAAGATGCAAACTTCCCTAACAGAGTATACAAATTAGAAAAGGCACTTTATGGATTGCATCAAGCTCCCAAAGCTTGGTATGAAACCTTGTCAACTTATTTGTTGGACAATGGGTTTCAAAGAGGAAAGATAGACAAGACTTTGTTTATCAGAAGGGTCAAAAGTGATATTTTGTTAGTTCAAGTATATGTAGATGATATCATTTTTGGTTATACAAAGAAGTCATTATGCATTGATTTTGAGATGATGATGCATAAGAAGTTTCAAATGAGCTCTATGGGTGAACTCACATTCTTCCTAGGACTGCAAGTGAAGCCGAAGGAAGATGGGACTTTTATAAGCCAAGACAAGTATGTGACTAAGATTTTGAATAAATTTAGTCTTACTGATGTCAAGACAGCAAGCACACCTATGGAAACCTATAAGCCTTTGCTCAAAGATGCAGATGGTGAAGATGTAGATGAACACTTGTATAGATCCATGATTGGATCACTGATGTATCTTACTTCTTCAAGACCTGATATTATGTTTGTAGTGTGTGCTTGTGCAAGATACCAAGTCAACCCAAAATTTTCACATCTTCATGCTGTGAAAAGGATTTTTAGATACTTAAAAGGTCAACCTAAATTGGGCCTTTAGTATCCAAAAGATTATCCTTTTGATTTGGTAGCATACACTAATAGTGATTATGCTGGAGCAAGTTTAGATAGGAAATCCACAACAGGAGGTTGTCAATTCCTAGGGTACAAATTGATCTTATGGTAATGCAAGAAGCAGACTGTGGTTGCTAATTCCACAACTGAAGCTGAGTATATAGCTGCTTCCAATTGTTGTAGACCAGTGCTTTGGATCCAAAATCAATTGCTAGATTATGGATATAACTTTATGCAGACTAAGATTCATATTGATAATGAGAGTACTATTTACATAGTTAAGAACCCTGTTTTTCACTCAAAGACAAAGCACATTGAGATTAGGCATCACTTTATTAGAGATTCCAATGAAAAGAAGCTTATCCAGATGATCAAGATTCACACGGATCAGAATGTTGCAGATTTGATCACAAAAGCATTTGATGTTAGCAGATTTCAATATCTGATTGCAAGTATTGGAATGCTTAACCTCTGAAGTATTGATTGAGGAGAGGTTAATTGTGTTAATATGCAACGGATTATACACAAATGATAATTGGAATGGAATGCAAAAGCTGCTAAGGATGGAAATTAGAGTAAGTACTTGTAACTTAAAAGTTTCTGTTGTTAAGTATAATTAGTGTTGCTAGTTATACTTAATACTGCTGAGTTAATACTGTTAGTTATACTTACTACTGCTTGTATAATTAATACTGTGAGAATTGAGAGATATAGTGAGCTGAAAAATAGAAAGAGAGATGTGTGAAAATACAAACAGATAGAGTGAATTGGTGAGAAAAAGAATTGAGAGATATAGTGAGCTGAACAATAGAAAGAGAGATGTGTGAAATAAAAAAACAGACAGAGAGAATTGTGAGCTAAAAGAATTAAGAGAAATCAAAAACAGGCAGAGAGAATTATGAGTAAAAAGAATTGAGAGAAATAAAAAACAGACAGAGAGATTTTGTAAGCCAAAATGTTAATTTGATGATGGAAAAGCTTATTAGAATGGAGTTAAAGTTAATGCTGGTGATTCAAAGTTAATACTGCTAGGCATAAACTTACTACTGCTGGTATAAGTTAATGCTGTTAGGCATAAACTTACAACTGCTGTTGAAAGTTAATACTGTTAGGCATTAACTTACAACTGTTGGTGAACGAAAATGCAGTTGAGGGTATTTTCATAAATACTTTGATTAAGGGTTTCAATCACTCATTCAATCGATTTTACTCTTTCATATACTCTCTAATCATAAACCCTAACTCAAGTTCATCATTCTTCATCAAAACCCCACACAATGTCGGATCTAAAGTTTGCTAATACTTACAATTTAGTTGCGTTTTTGGAGAAACCCACTGAAAGTGAAGTGTTTAAGGAGATAGTTGATTTTATGAATGCAAACCCTATCAAATATGCTTTAACCGTCAATCTTACAATCTATTGTTCATGTGTTAAACAGTTTTGGGACACTGTCAAAGCAAAAATGGTTAATGAGGAAGTACAATTGCAAGACCTAGTAGATAAGAAGAAGGTGATTATAACTGAATCCACAATAAGGAGAGATCTTCAACTGGAAGATGCTAATGGTGTTGATTGTCTGCCAAATGCTGCAATTTTTGAACAGCTTACACTCATGGGGTATGAAAAACTTTCTTAAAAGCTTACATTTTACAAGGCATTCTTTTCTCCTCAATGGAAGTTTTTAATTCATACAATTTTGCAATGCCTAAGTGCTAAGACTACTGCATGGAACGAATTTAGTAGCACTCTGGCCTCTGCAATAATTTGCTTAGCCACAAACCAAAAATTTAACTTTTCCAATTATATCTTTGATAATACGGTAAAGAATGTTGATAGTGTGGTAAAATTCTGAATGTATCCAAGATTCGTACAAGTATTTGTGAATAAACAAGTTGTGGATATGTCACATCATAAAAGGATTTACGTTACCCCCTCTCATACAAAGAAGATATTTGGGAACATAAAGAGGGAAGGGAAAGGTTTTTCAGGAAGAGTTACCCCTTTATTTCAAACTATGATGGTTCAAGCTCATAAAGAAATGGGTGAAGGTTCAGAAATACCAACTGATCCCCATCACACACCCATCATTACTCAACCATCATCATCCCAACCTCAAAGGAAGCAAAAATCTAGGAAGTCCAAGAAAAAGAACACTGAGGTTCCTCAGCCTAGTGGTTCTACTGATAATGTACCAGATGAAAATGTACATACAACTTCCAATGATCCACTGCTCAGTGGTGAGGATAGAGTGAAACTTACTGAATTGATGAACTTATGTACCAACTTACAAAAGAAGGTTCTTGATTTAGAGAAGGCCAAGACTGCTTAAGATAGTGAAATTGCTAGTCTAAAGAAGAAGTTCAAGAAGCTAGAGAGGAGGAATAAGTCAAGAACTTGAGGGCTCAAAAGGTTAAGGAAGGTTGGTTCAGCTAGAAGGGTAGAATCTTCTGATGAAGCTAGTTTGGGTGATCAGGAGGATGCATCCAAATAGGGGAGAAAATTAGCTAATATTGATGCTGATCCAGAGGTTACATTGATTAATGAGACTCAGGGGAGGAATGATGATAACCTAATGTTTGATACAGGTGTTTTAGATGAACAGGAAGTTGAGGTTGAAAAGGTAGTTAGTACTGCTGAAGTTACTACTAAAAGTGCTACAACAACAACTATTGATGAATTGACCCTGGCTCAGACTTTAATAGAGATCAAAGCTGCAAAACCTAAAGTTAGAGAGGTTATGATTCAAGAACCAAGCGAATTTACAACAACAAAAACAACACCAGCTGCATCAAAACCTTCACAGGACAAAGGCAAGGCAAAAATGATTGAGTCTGAGAAGCCTTTGAAGAAGAAGGATCAGATTATGTATGATCAAGAGGTTGCTCTAAATCTTCAAGCTCAATTACAAGCTGAATTGGAAGAAGAAGAGAGGCTTACAAGATAAAAAGAAGAAGAAGCCAACATAGCTTTAATTGAATCATGGGATAACACACAAGCAATGATGGATGCTGACTATCAAATGGATCAACAATTACAAGCAGAAGAACAAGAGCAGTTGAGTATTGAAGAAAAGTTAAAGTTGTTTGTACAACTCTTAAAAGCTAGAAAGAAACACTTTGCAGAAATAAGAGCAAGAGAAAAGAGGAACAAACCACCAACTCAAGCTCAACAAAGAAAGCTATATTGTAACTATTTAAAAAACATGGAAGGATACACTCTGAAACAGTTGAAGGGCTTAAAGTTTGAAGTAATCAAGGACATGTTTGACAAAGCTTTCAAAAGAGGTAACACTTTTGTTGACTACAAAACAGAGTTGGTTGAAGGTAGTGAAAAGAGAGCAGAGGATAGTACTAAGAGAGTAGGCACAGAGCTAGAACAAGAGCCTACAAAGAAGCAAAAGGTGGATGATGATAAAGAGAGAGAAGATCTTAAATAATGCTTTGAGTTGGTTACAGAAGAAGATGTTGCAATTGATGCTATACCCCTAGCTACCAAGCCTGCACCCATTGTAAATATCCAGATTCATAGAAAAGAAAGGAATGGATATTATAAAATAATGAGAGCTGATGGAAGTGCCAAGACATACTTATTGTTTAGTCAACTGCTCAAATAGTTTGACAGAGAAGACTTGGAAAATCTATGGAAGTTGGTTAAAGCAAAGCATAGGAATACAAGGCCAGAAGAAGGCTAT
>BQNB010129604.1:0-19087 GCA_026074375.1 Tanacetum coccineum
ACATATATATATATATATATATATATATATATATATATATATATATATATATATATATATACATATATATACATATATATACTAGATGCAAAGCCCGTCCGATGGGCGGGCATGACTTATAATTATTGTTTACATTTTTTTTGTTTTGGTAATTATTGGTTTTTAAAAATTGTATATTATACGAAGATTTTTAAGCATAGTAGCTATGTTTGTCATTTTATTTGTTGTTTATATAATTACATAGTATATTATATAATTTTTGAAGTAATGGTATATAATTTTTATTAAGGTTCTTCATAATTGAGAGAAGACATGACTTCAACACCGACCGCAATTATTAAAAAATTTAGATCAGTGTAAATTTGTAATATGGTTGCATACCAAATTCTTAGGGAATGGTTAAGGAATTGAAGACTTCTTTAGTGCACCTGTCGTTAATCGAAAATGGAAGATCAATTAGACCGATCCTCATTAACACCTTGTTATTCAAGGCATGCGCGCTGCTCACATCCATGTTATTCAAGGAACCTCACCATAGAAAAAAAACACCAACATCAGCTCACAGCACAACTGAATGCTGCAAATGTAGCTAAAGGAAGAAAAAAAGAACCGTTTCAAATGCGAAAAAGACAATATGTAAATTGAGATAATCATAATAATACTGAAATTATTAACATTATGAGATGTAAGGAAATTAATGAAATATATTGTAGACTTAGTATAGCCCTTTAAGAAAAAAGTATGTTGAACGTATTAATCTGTTTAGATAATATATAGTTTAGATAATATAGGAATTATGCAAAACCCACCCGATGGGCGGGTATAACTTGTGATTATTGTTTTCATTATTAATTTGGCTAAATATTTTTTTTTAAATTTCTTTATTATATCAACATTTTTTAAACCATTTTTATGTAAAGGCTTAAAGCCCTTTATCTGATCAAGAAAGAATGAATTATATAGATTATTTTTGTACCTCTTTCCATTTGATTTATACCGATTCAATCAGCTATAGTTTCTACACTTTTGATACACCTTTTCTTAAGTTTTAACTTTATATTAGATCTTTTTTCGATACTAACTTTGCTATTCATCGATCAAATAACGTTGTAAAAGGGGTTGACAACGCTTTTAGTTCCTAAAAGTAAATATAGTCAGTAATTTTGAAAATTAAATAGGCTATTTAACGTTCACCCGCCCACTTAATCTTTTTTGACCCGTTTTAATTAAAGGTAAAAACAGTTGTTTACCCCTTTTGATACTTCTTGATTTAGTAACGGTTCATAAGCACACGATGGAACAACGTTACAAATTACAAAGCCCGCCCGAATTCAATAGAAAAATATCCAAACTAAGATTACAAAAACTCATAATTGAACAACGTTACAAAGGTTGATCAAGTCCTCTAATTGCAGGCTCTTTGTTCTTGATGCTCAACAAATCAGAATACAAAAGTTCTCTAATCGTTAGCTCTCATTTGTTCATGTTCAAGGATCTGATTACAAAAATTAGTGAAAATAATAGAAGTACAAACCAAATACTTTATCATGCCTTCCTTGGTCTTCCTCTTCCTCTGTTAGCGGGTGTAGCGCCACCATCTTTAGATGACTTCCCGTCCCTTTTACTCTTTTTTTCAGCAAAACCGTTAGCGTCTGAATCGCTACTATTATCATCCTCTTCATGACCACTATCATCTTCCGTGTCGGATGATTCTTTGGATTTCTTCTTCCTCTTATTGGGTGTTGCAGCAGCCCATTTGTTAGTTTGTTTGATGGGTGGAGGTTCACTAACAAGTTCTTCAACCCTTTCATTGGCATGTTTTCCATCATAGACTTCAAGCTATAAATGACAATAGGCAGTTAACAATTTATTATGTAAGCCGTATTTTATCCAATGAAAATGTTGTGCGTGGTAATTGATAGATGGGTCGGACCAATTCATTTGTATATTCTAAGAAAGTCAAATAAAAAAGCTGCCTTAAACTTAACAAAATGGGCTCGAACAGACAAAAATTCACAAAGTGTATTCTTAAGCGCTTTTTTAGTGTTTAACTCATCAAGGTTACGCCTTCTTATTTTAAACACAATAGGGTGGATTTAAATTTTGATATAACTACATGAATTTCGTTACCAATGTATGTAAAATATATAGACCTTTTGTAGCACTAAATGGTACGTGTCACGTCAACGAATAACTACTACCTGACTCATCGTTTTATTACAATAATAATTTCTCTCTCGAAGTTAAACATAAAATTTCAGGATGGCTAAACTCTCTTTATTCTAAGATTGTATCTCTGTTGCAGTGCTTAGGAGCAATTTTGTCGGTAAAAAACTTGAAATTATATCATGTGAACTTATGGCTTGCATTCTAATGAAAGAACGACCTCCATATATAGTTTATTCTACACTTGTTTATTAGTAATTGTGATAAGTTACTGACTTATATCGTTGCATTATAAAGTACAGATTATCAAGCATCTTTGAATAATATGGTTTTGAAATATTAGTGCCTCTTCACCAAACATGTAAAGCTGCATCAACATGTAAACAGTACAAAGTAGTATGTCGAATGTAGTTCATTTGGATAGTCTTACTTTAGATTTTCTCATCTTACTTGACTACGTGTTCAGTTTCATGTATGCTTTTTGTGGTTTATCCTATTTAGCCTGGTCTTTCTTTTATGGTTGTACGTTGCAACTAAAAAACATTATTTGTCCGCATCTTAGGTTTATAACACAGAAACAAATTCTTCAAAGGCCAAATTATGGGAGGGAAAGTCTTGGTTTTATTTAAAAGACTGTCCGTATAATCGATTTCCAAACTATAGCAGCAAAATGCAATAATAAGTGCAATTAAAGGCTATTTTTTGAACTCATATATACCCCCAACATACATAAATGCACACTATATCAGAAACTGGAGAAGCAACTTACTGAAGTGAGGGGTTGCGTCTTGTAACTTCTCTTGGTTGCAGCTGCCTACTGGAATTTCCCACTCAGCAGACTCTATAAATTGATGACTTGTCAGCGAGAGAGGCCTTCATGATCTTAGTATAAGTATGTACCTAATTTACTCTCATTTAAAAGGACTCCATCATCGTTCGACCAGACTCTGGCTCTAACTTTTTTATCTTGAGCAGCCCTAATAAGTTCTTTCACCTTAATTTTTTGCTTTGGAGATAGTGTCATTGATTATTTTCACAGTGGATACATCAGCAATTGTGTACCCAATAGCAATATGATCTTTCACCAAGACAAAAGCTTCAGAGGAGAAAATGCCCTTCACATTCTTTAGTGTATTCTGTCACATACATTTATCAATTAATTAAGAACCCAAGTTTGAAAATGTTCCAGGATTGTGATACGTTAAAAAAACAATGGCCAACCTGCAAACTGGATAATTTTTTTAGTATTTACAGTCTTTTTTACCCGGCTACCCCTAACCATATTTGCTTGCGATACAGCTGATATGATGATATCAGCTTAAAAAATTGCACACTTATTATGTTTAACTAATATGCTTTTTATATGGTTATTCATGAATGAAATAAGTTGTTTTGAAGAAGCAATTCCATTCATGGAAGAATTACCCAAAAGACCTACATTGATGCTTTAAATTTGATATTCATAGGGATAGACAACATGTGGTCATTAGGAAAATAGCGTAATAGCCTTGTTTCTAATCCGATTCGCAGGCTTGAGAGCATGTGGAGGCTATCATAGGCCACAAGCAGATTTATTGCAAATACTGGAATCAAACTGATGATCATTGAATGATTTTGCTTGCATTCTAAACAAAGTACTAAAAAATATGAATACATTTCAGTTGAGAGAGTGGGCTACAAATTACATATTGAGACAAAAAATTGCATTTAAATAAAAAAATGTTATGCCTTATCTAAATTAACTTTGACAAAGCGTCTTCGGTTTCACGTACTGACATATGGGCATCTTTCTTTTCCTTGTGGTCTATATGTTCATCCTATTTTTGTCTTACCATCTTTGCTTAAAGCTTATTGGTAAAAGTTGACCAGACCTTTAATTTAAATAGCCTTATTGAATGGTAAAAATTTGCAACCTACATGCATTAATCAAAAAATAAACATCTATTACAAATCATGTAATGATAAGCTATCGAGTATGATTCTTATTCCCATATGAACTAATAGAGATCGTATCTGGTGGAACTACGTCATACTGAAGAAAATAAATTAAAAATATAAGAAACACAAAAGCCTATAAAGAAGAGATAGAATATAATAGGTTACCTGATCTTCAACAAATAGCCATGGAGGTGTACACCAAGATCCTTGATGGAAAGTATTGAAGGGGATGGCAATGTTGAAACTCGTGTGTGAGCTACCTGGTGAAATTTGAGGACTTTGTGAGGCCCACTATCCCAGTTGCTCGTGTTCCATTAATGCTATGATATAATCATATGTGCTAATTAACTGTCATCATTTAAAATGCCTAATCCTCTAAATCGTTATATGGTAGAACATAAATCGTAGGTAGCAAGCTAACCTTCTTTATGAGAGGAACGTGAAAGAAGAGTTGAATGAGTGGGCAGTGTTGTGATTAATGCCGAAATTGTGTAAATTTCCTGTTAGACTTGGACAAGTATTTGGTTAGACCACAATATTTATCACGTTATAATATAAAAAGAGATATAATGAATTTCACCCCGGCTGAAGTTGGAGATGTCGTTGATGGATCAGTCTTGGGATCAAGCTCCTAAAGAGCAAGTGAAAGCTAAATAACTGCTTTCCATGCATGCTTTCCTCGTATGTGCAGTATTTAAGAAAGAATGGGTCAACAACTGCTTGTCATTAGCTAGTTAGTCATAAATTTAAGCATGTGGTCTTTAATATATATTTCTTGCTTATGAGCTATAGGAACGTCTAGCCTGGTGAATGATGGTGATGTCCTTCTTGGTGTATTCAGGTATTTATAAAGCTCCTTTAGATTTATTTGTTTTTACGTGCTTGTGTGTCCTTATGTTGATGAAGTACATAGTCAGAACAAACTTTTAAATGTTATAACCTTTTACTTCTATAGTTTATGGAAATAACATAACAACACCTCTAAAATTATGTTTGATACCATAATATACAAATTAATAAAAAGTACCTCAACAAAAAATACACCTCCAGGAGTATTTTGAGCTACATTTCCAATTAGAAGTGACGCAATCCGTGATGGTAATTCTGTCTTTGTTTCCACCAATCCGTATACAAACTTTGTTTCCACCAATCCGTTGGGCGGGTATGACTTGTGATTATTGTTTTTATTTTTATTTTTAGTTAATTTTTTTCTAAAACAGTGTGTTTATGATGCTTCTTCTTAATATTTTGATAGTATGTATTTTCTATCGTTTGGTGCAAAACTCTCATTGACTGATACACATACACCTTAAAGAAGTCGTAGTAGATTTGTTATTGGATTTATTTTACGTTTCAACTATTTCCTTATTTACTAAAAGGTTTAAGTTAACCTATTGGATCATTAAAGATAAAACAAAACCTAAATTAACCCATTTAAAGATATGCAGGTCAAAATTGCCACCTCTGGTCATAGTCCTATTTAGAAAAAGGAAATAGGAAAGCATGGCTAATTGCCACTCGGTTTGTTTACAGAGTTTGGATAAACAATTTGTATCTTTATTATTGAAAATAATGGGTGCTTCCATGTATTATTTTCACTTAGAGAATTAACAAAACATGCTAGATCATAAATGTTTTTAGTAATTTTTTGTTTATAACAAATCGCGACAATGAAATGATATATACCTCTATGGCCTGCATAAGATGCGAGATATTTGTCACTCTATTTTTCAACACCAGATAAACCCATCTTTGATACAAATATACCAAAAATATAAAATCTGCAACCACAAAAATGGCCTGAAATTCAGTTTCTGTAAACATGGGAGAATTAAAAAATTCTAAAAAGAAAACGGTCAAATGGATTAAAGGTCGTGTATATTGTTGCATAAAGCCTCCTACACCATCAGTATAGTTGCACCTAAACTTACCATCATTGAAAACATAAAGTCGATGTAGCATCGGCATTTTTATCACAAAGGGGAAGAGGTCATCGATAACTGTGTTCAAAAACTAAACCACTCAAATATTATAATTCATGTTATTTGATTAGATTGTATTGCAATGATTGACTTGTGACATAATTGAACGTTAGTGTTTGTTTTTTACTATTTGGTGAAACACTTAACGTACCCTTCCATGGCTCTTGACATGTAGTGCTTGCTAAAGAAAGGAGGGACACCTGGCAAGAACAAAACCGTGTTCACTGCACCAACAGGGGAAGAGATCACAACTAAGAAGCAGCTTTCACAGTACCTGAAATCAGTTCCAGAGGGACCCAAGATCTCAGAGTTTGACTGGACGAGTGGTGAGACTACAAGGAGGTCTTCAAGGATACTCCTACACCAACAGAACCCGAGCCGGTCAAGAAACGATACTGAAAGTCAACATCTGGAAAAAAGATAAGAAAGAGAAAGAAGACGTCCCTAAAGAGAAATATGAAGAAATGCAGGAAGTAGAAAAGACCGAGAAAGATGATGAGAAGCCAAAAGAAGAGGCTGGTGAGAAGTTAGAAATTTCAGACGTACCCTCTGAGGAATAGTCAAGCCAGCAAATGAGGTAAATGATGAGTCAAATAAAGTGGTTGATGAAGATGTGCGTAAAATCCCAGAAGTACCCTCTGAAGAAGTACCTAAGAAGGTTAAATTGGTCAACGAAGATCTGGGTGAGCCAAATAAGCAGGAGGAAGAAAGTGCAAAAGAAGTTAATGAAGAAGCATGTGAAATACCAAAAGTACCCTCATCAGAAGAAGACGAGCCTGCAAAAGTACGTAGTGAATGAAGAAGTGCTTGAAAACCCATAACGCCTCCACCAGAGGAAGTAACCAAACCTGTCACTGAAGAAGCCGCCCCTGTGACAAAAGTGGAAGTAGGAGAACCAACTGCATCTGAGAATGGCTGTTCGTCAGTGGAAGCCAACGAAGCCAGGCCTTCATGGGAGGAGATAAAGATAGAATAAGAGATGGTGTCACGTATTCTTGAACTTTTGCTGATTAGTATCTTTATGCTAAATGGAACATTTCTATAAATCCTGGTCTTTAATCTATGATAGAAATTAGGAGTCTTGAAAACTTTAGCTTAAGCAACACCACAGGGACACAAATAACATTTGTCCGTCATGTAGTTGGCCCTTTTGAGTGCCTTGTTGTGGCCTTTGTTGTGTCTACAAGGAAATTCTAGGTTACAATTGTCATGTTCATCTTTGTATCATTTGTAATAGGTCTTTTAACTCTAATGAACTTTTTAATCTCTTGTATTTCAATATGAGTAATTATCATAAATGCATAATCCTTCATGGCTTTATGTAATTTTCAGTTAATACGCGTGTCATTTAGAACAAACTATAAGAAAAAAAGGGTATCTGCATACTCATGAAATTTACACGAATGGATGTGGCTCATTATACATTATTATAGTGATACAGATGAATCTTGTCACAGACATATAAGCAAATTATTAAATTAACAATTTGGGGAAAAAATCAGAAGAATCCTAAATCGTTCTTTTGCTCAAAGGCCTTTAAGTTGTCCAACCAAACCAGTTAGTGTAGTCCACTTCTCAAACATGATCCTAGATAATTAACCTTTATGCATCCTGTAGCATTATTGTACAAATAAGAACTCGAATGTACCTGATGAGTACAAAGAAGTAAAATACAAGTTGAATGTTTCCACTTGAGATACCTCCTCAGGGCTTGAGCTCAGCTGTAACAAAAAAACCAATCATCAATACAATTATTAGGTGAACATCTGGTTTAACCTTGATTATAGCATATAAAAAAACATGAGGACACAATATAAATTAACTGAGTTCAGAGAAACATTATAAAGAGAGTTGAATAACAATAAAAAAGCAAGACTAACATGAAGGGTGAAGAGCCTGTCCTCAAACTTCACTTCCTTGGTCAAGAAAATAAGATGATTATCCTGGAAAAAAAATAATATAACACAGTCTCGTTAGGATTTTAGAGAAGAAAATACGACACGTGTATACATAATACATAAAATGATCCGAATGTGTTCTAAATAAAATTTCCATATTTATCTAAAAGGGAATTTTTTTAAGCATGACATAGAGACGTGGAATATCTTTTTAAAATATTGTATCTTTGATATATTTTCTAAATTTATCTCAACAGATAATTTCTTTTAAAGCATGACATATTTGATTTTCATTGTATATCATAATTTCTGGCTTGCTTCATTGGTTGAGGTGCTTGTTTGTGAACCCGCAAACCCAGGTTCAAATCTTGCCATAGACAAATTTTTTATCAAAAATCCAAATTTTCTATAAATAAAACAAAATTTATAAAAAAATTAGTAAAACCATGAATTTTACCAAATAAATTAAAAAAACACGAATTTTACCAAAAATAAATAAATCTTGATGACATGTTTAAAAATAAACGATAACATAAAAATCCAAATTTTCTATAAATAAAACAAAATTTATAAAAATTTTTAGTAAAACCATGAATTTTACCAAATAAATTAAAAAAAACACGAATTTTACAAAAAAAAAAATCTTGATGACATGTTTAAAAATAAAAGATAACTTTTAAATTATGCAAAAAAATAAATAAAAAATTAATGACATGGAAACCAAGATGACGTGGCATTAAATAGTCAAATGTCTCCTGTTATATATAATGTAGAGATATACATATATATATGTATATATGTATATATATATATACATATATGTATATATATACATATATATATATATATATAATGTATATACATATATATATGTATATACATATATATATCTATATATATACAGGGATGAGATCATGAGAAAACCTCATCTCGGTGAAAAACCTAGAATACCCTTCCATCACCGTTGTAACTTTCTTTATTCTTTAAGGGTGAGATTGCATTTCATTTCATTTTATATATTTATATAAACTTATATTTTAATTAATTTAAAAAAAACAAAAAAAAATCCAAAAATTAAAAAAAGATCGAAAATTTTTAAAAAAAATTTCCAATTTTTTTTCCGAACGTTTATAATTTGAAATTTTGAAAAAAAAAATTGAAAATTAGAAAAAAAATAAGTTCGAAAATTTGAAAATTAGAAAAAAAATTATTTGGAAAATTTGAATATCTTTTTTTTCGAAAAATCGATATTTTTTTTAAAACTTGAAAAAAAGTTCAAAAATATGAAAAAAAATCAGAAATTGGAAAAAAAAAGTTCGAAATTTTGAGAAAAAAGTCGATATTTTTCAAATCGAAAATTTGAAAAAAAGTTCGAAAAATAGAAAAAAAATAATTTAGAAAATTTGAAAATTTGATATTTTTGAAAATTCGAAAAAAAGTTGGAAAGTTTGAAAAAAATATTGGAAATTTGGAAAAAAATACGAAAATTTTAAAAAAAGTTCAAAATTTTGAAAGAATAATACGAAAATTTGTAAAAAGTTCAAAAAATTTTTAAAAACGAAAATTCGAAAACTTAAAAAAAATCGGTATTTTTCAAATCGAAATATTGAAAAAAAAGTTCAAAATTTTGAAAAAAAAAATTCTAAATTTTGAAAAAACAAATCGATATTTTTTTTGAAAATTTGAAAAAAGTTCAAAAACATGAAAAAAAGTTCGAAAATATGAAAAAAAATCAAAAATTGGTAAAAAGTTCGAAATTTTTTTTAAAAAATCGATATTTTTCAAATCGAAAATTTGAAAAAAAGTTCAAAAATTAGAAAAAAATAATTTCGAAAATTTGAAAAAACAATATTTTTGAAAATTCAAAAAATTGGAAAATTTGAAAAAAAGTTCGGAAATTTGGAAAAAATTACGAAAATTTGAAAAAAAATTCAAAAATTTGATATTTTTTTTGAAAATTTGAAAAAAAGTACAAAAACAAGATTTTTTTTTTGAAAATATGAGAAAAAAATTCGAAAACTAGAAAAAAATTTGAAAAATTATCGATATTTTTCAAATCGAAAATTTTAAAAAAAAGTTCGAAAATTTAAAAAAAGTTCAAAAATCCGAAAAACAAGACGATGTTTTTTTTTAATTTGAGAAAAAGTGAAATAATTTTAAAAAAATTCGAAAATTTGATAATATTTTGAAAATTTTTTAAAAAAATCCGAGAATTTTAAAACAAAATTCCAAAAAAGTTCAATATTTTTTTAAAAGGTTTACGATTTTTTCCGTAAATTTCTTTTCACAAACTTTTTTTCGATAAGTATGCATTTTAGTGAATTTGTATATTAAGAGATGTTGTAACACATATTTTGGATGAACTAATTATACAAACAAACATTATGACAATTCGTGTGATACCCCAATCACACTAACAGATGCCTATATCATAACAATAATCGATAACAGATTATTATTACACGTTACCCTAAACAAACAAATAAATGTCCGAACATACACAATGATGCCCTAATGTTCATACAAATGGATGCACTAAACAAAACAAACAGATGCCCTATCTTAACATGATGCTCTTATCATACTAAGAGATGCCGTAAAATATATTTTGGATGCACAAATTATACAAACAAACGTTGTAAAAATTCGTTTGATGCCCTAATCACACTAACAGATGCCCTTATCATAATAATAATCGATAACTGATTCTGATTACACGTTACCCCTAAACATACAAATACATGCCCTAAACATACACAATGATGCCCTAATGTTCATACAAATGGATGCACTAAACAAAACAAACAGATGCCATAACTTAACATGATGCTCTTATCATACTAAGAGATGTCGTAACACATATTTTGGATGCACTAATTATACATACAAACGTTGTAACAATTCGTGTGATGCCCTAATCATACTAACAGACGCACTTATCATAACAATAATTGATAACTGATTATGATTACACGTTACCCTAAACAAACAAATAGATGCCCTAAACGTACACAATGATGCCCTAATGTTCATACAAATGGATGCACTAAACAAAACAAACAGATGCCCTAACTTAACATGATGCTCTTATCATACTTTGAGATGCCGTAAAAAATATTTTGGATGCACTAATTATACAAACAAACGTTGTAAAAATTCGTTTGATGCCCTAATCACACTAACAGATGCCCTTATCATAACAATAATCGATAATTGATTTTGATTACACGTTACCCCTAAACATACAAATACATGCCCTAAACGTACACAATGATGCCCTAATGTTCATACAAATGGATGCACTAAATAAAACAAACAGATGCCCTACCTTAACATGATGCTCTTATCATACTAAGAGATGCCTTAACACATATTTTGGATGCAACATACACAATGATGCCCTAATGTTCATACAAATGGATGCACTAAACAAAACAAACAGATGCCATAACTTAACATGATGCTCTTATCATACTAAGAGATGTCGTAACACATATTTTGGATGCACTAATTATACATACAAACGTTGTAACAATTCATGTGATGCCCTAATTATACTAACAGATGCCCTTATCATAACAATAAGTAAAACTGATTATGATTACACATTACCCTAAACATACAAATAAATGCCCTAAACGTACACAATGATGCCCTAATGTTCATACAAATGGATGCACTAAACAAAACAAACAGATGCCCTATCTTAACATGATGCTCTTATCATACTAAGAGATGTCTTAACACATATTTTGGATGAAACATACAGAATGATGCCCTAATGTTCATACAAATGGATGCACAAAACAAAACAAACAGATGCCATAACTTAACCTGATGCTCTTGTCATACTAAGAGATGCCGTAACACATATTTTGAAAAAAAGGTTAGAATTTTTTTTTCAAAATTTTTGAACTTTTTTGTCAAAATTTGGAACTTTTTATCAAATTTTCGAACTTTTAAAAAAAATTTGAACTTTTTTTTCAAATTTTCGAACTGTTTTTCAAGTTTTCAAACTTTTTTTTCAAATTTCCGAATTTTTTTTCAAATTTTCTATTTTTTTTTAATTTGGAACTTTTTTGAAATTTTCGAGATCGTGTATGTTGGTGCATGAAAAAGTTGTAAAGAAAGTTTTTCTAAAAGTGGATAGTTTTACCGGAAAAAAATTATGAAAAAAAACGTTTGTGCATTACATCTGTTTTTTGTGCATCAAAAATTCGTTTTTGTACCCAACTTCTTTTGACTTTTTGCATCAAAATTTTATTGCGCATCAAACTATAATAAGTCGAAAAATTTGTGCATCAAAATTTTTTTGTGCATCAAATTTTTTTTTTTTGCGCATTAAAATAACGTATAAAAACTCAAAATTAGAAGAACTTCTTTTACAAAAGTTTTATGCACCAACATACCTGATTTAATGGAATTTTTTTGGAATTTTTCTAGAACTTTTTTAAAAAAAGTTTTCTTTTTATCCTTCTCACGAATATTTGTCTTTTTATTTTAACCTTCCTCTATATATATATATATATATATATATATATATATATATATATATATAGCCGAGGTAAAATAAAAACAGTTTTATAATAAAAAGGGTAAGATAACAAGCAGGGGAATTTTTGTCATTATAACATTAGGGTATATAAAGTGTTTTTTTCATTCATCTATTTCATTCATTCATTATCACAACTGCACCTTACTACCGATCAATACTGCCTCTTCATTATCTCATCGTCTTCATCTTCTTCGATCGAGACCGTCTCTCACTACCATCCGCCATCGTGATTTCACCGTTGTTCTTACCACCATCAACCATTGTAATACAAAGACTTATATAGATTACTCATTCACAAGTGAAAATAAGTTTTTTTATTGATCTAATTATGTTGTATTCGAAGTTTAATTCATGTTTTTTTCCTCAAAACTAAAACGAAATTAATAAAAAATTAGATATAAATCTTCAATTTCGTGTATATGATGTTTACTTTTCGTATTTTGAATGATTTGTTCAGTTTTGTAAGGATATCTAGGATCAGAAAACAAAAGGAATTTTGATGAAGAACTTGTTGCAACAAAAAAGAAGAATATTGTTAAAAGAGTTGCTGATGAGGAGTATACAGAATGACGGATTGCATCAAAGGATTGCTGAATGAGTAATAAGGATTCTCGGATAATACTTGTGGATTGTTAAAAACAATGTTTTATTGCTATTGCATTACTTTTAAATGATGTACCTAAAATCTTATGTGCTTCAAATTGTTATGTTTCATGCATTAACTACATTTATAATTGATTTACATATGAATCCCTGCTAGTACTTGAATTTTCTTTTTAAGTATTAATAATACTTAATGTTTTAAATTATTGCATCACAATGTATAAATCCGTTGCATTACAATGTTATCTATGCATTAGAATGAATAATCTGCTGCATCATAATGTATAAAACTACTGCATCACAATGTATAAATCTATTGCATCAATAATATTATTTTACTGCCTCAAAATATATAAATCTACTGCATCACAATGTTATCTACTAAATCATAATGTTATTTTACGACATCATGATGCACTAACAATAACACCATGATGCAGTAAATATTATGCATTAAATATGAATTGAAAAGATACTAAGGATATATGTGGAGAACTATAATTTATAGACGTACTGCATCATGATAAACACAAAAGATACTGTAACCAAGATAATCTTCCATTTAAACTGTATGATATACCTTCTTTCTTTACAACTGAATCAGTGTTTTATTTGTAAAAGAAGGAGAAAAAGTAAAGAACATTCATTTTTGGCGTGTAGATTCTCTAAAATCAACTCTTTTTGGAGGATCTTGTTACTTTTGTTTCTTCGATGTTGGTACTGAAATCAACTCTTCTTAGACACTATGATGCACCAACAGATAATAGTGACGCAGTAAAAAAAATACAATGATGCACTGGGAATATCACTTTGATGTAGTAACATATAAAAATAATGATATTTCATAAAACTAAGTTAATGTTGCATTGATGATCTGTATGCTATGCTTTTTTACAACTGAATCAATGTTATATAAACACAAACACCGTGATGCACTTGAAATAAAACTATGATGCATTAACAAATAATAGTGATGCATTAACATTATTACTATGATGCATTAGGTGTCTACTGCATCACTACGTTATCTACTACATCACATTATATAAATATACTACATCATTATATTTAAAAATCTACTACATTACAATATTAATCTACTGCATCACAATGTTAACTATTGCATCCCAATGTATGAATCTACTACATCACAATATATATATATATATACATATACACACACACACACACACACACACACACACACACACACACATATATATATATATATATATATATATATATATATATATATATATATATATATATATATATATATATATATATATATATATATATATCTACTGTATCACAACGTTATTTTACTGCATCATGACGTACTAAACAATAACATTATGATGCATTAGTAAACCTATTAATTTTTGTATATGCACTTAAATCCTAAAATAAAGATAACTAGAGGATAAAATGATGTACTACAAGAAGCAACCTACAAAAACATATATAAAAATTATGATGCACTACATAAAAATCACATATGCACCTGAAAAAATAATAGTGATGCAGTGTACAATACAAAGGCAACAAACTTTACACATTTCTTTCTATTTTCAAAATCATTTCTTAATCTGGTATACTTGAGGAAAATTAACCAGAAAACTCAACATGATCATATCATCGTCTCAACTTCTGTGGGACACATATTTTGGGTTGTGTCTTTGTTGGATTCCAATGTTTAAGTTAGATAATGAGACATATACTTCCAAAGCTCATACCACCTGATTCATCTTGGGCCTTCGACGAGCAGAGTGGCGCATGCATCCTAAAGAAAAAATATGACAATCTCTGAGCTCTTGTAACTAGTATTTATTTCTGTTCTTGAAGCCGCACACATAATATTAACAAATATGCAAAAATGTTGCAAACATAAGTCAAATATGAACAACAAGTTACAACCTACCGCATTACAGTCCAAATTCAACCACATCACACACATAACAATCCACACACAATCATTTTCGCAAAAAGGGCAAAGCACATTTACCCTAAATAATCCATATGAACAATACGTTACAAGCAACTGCATTATAGTTCAATTTCAACCACATCACACACACACAATTAGGCATACATTGTGATGCAGTAGAACAACATTGTGATGCAGTAGTGTTATAAACATTTTGATGCAACTGTATTATAAGAAAATAATGCACTAGAAAACTACTGTATTATAAGATGAAATAAAACTGCATCAACATTCAAAATAACTACATCAAAATGTAATTTTATGTTCTACTGCATTACAATCTTATATTCAACTGCATTACAGTTATATTCTACTTTAATGCAGTAAAAATACCAAAATATACCCTATGATACAATAGAATTTAAAATGACATGCAATAAAATATAACTATAATGCAGTAGAAACAAAACTATAATGTAGTAAAAAATTATAAATACATTACAAATATTTTCTACTGCATTATATTTATATTCTACTACATTACTGTTTATTTTCAACTATGAACATCAACATACATCCTATTGCATCTCAATTCATTTTCAACTGCATCACACACAATCATTTTCGCAAAAAACGCCAAGCCACATTTTAAACTAAATCATCTATATGAATAATCTTAGAAACCTATTGCATTACAAACATTAATCTACCACATCACGGACAATAGCAGAGAAACATAATCAATTTCGAAAAAAATGACAAGCCACATTTTAGACTAAATCATCTCTATGAAGAACCTTAGAAACTTAACGCATTACAGACATTACTCTACCACATCATACACAATAGCAGGCAAACAATTATATTCTACTGCAATGCAATTACAGTTATATTCTATTGTAATGTAGTAGAAATAACAATAATGTAGTAGAAATACCAAAATACCAAAATATACTATGTGATGCAATAGAATTGAAACTGACATGCAATAGAGTATAACTATAATGCAGTAGAAATAAAACTGTAATGTAGCAGAAATAAAATTGCAATGCAATAAACCACATTTAGCCTAAATCTTGCCTATGAACATCAACATACATCTTACGACATTACTGTATGTTTTCCAGAATATCACAAACAGAATCAAACACACACATTCATTTTCACACAAACGACAAACCACATTTAGCCTAAATCACCCCTATGAACAACACATAATCATTTTTGCAGAACAATCAAACTACATTTAACCTAAATCATCCCTATCAATAACAAAAATAACCTTCTGCATATCAGTTCAATTTTTAGCACATCACACACATAATCAACCGCGTAAAATAATTTTTCACATAAACAACAAACCACATTTAGCCTAAATCATCCCTATGAACACCAGCAATAACCTACTGCATTACAATTCATTTTCTAGTACATCACACACATAATTAAAAACTCACAATTATTTTTCGCACAAACAGCAAACCACATTTAACATAAATCATCTATATGAACAACAAAATAACCAATAGCATCTCAGTTCATTTTCTAGCACATCACACACATATTCAGCCATAAACAATCATTTCTCGCAAAACTAGCAAACCACATTTAAACTCAATCATGTCTGTGAACAACCTTAAAAACCTACTGCATTGCAGGCATTACTCTACCACATCAAAGACAATAGCAAACAAACAAAATTGATTTATGAAAAAACGGCAAGCCATATTTTAAACTAAATCATCTCTATGAACAACCTTAAAAACCTACTGCATTACAAGCATTATTCTACCACATCAAAGACAATAGCAGACAAACAAAATCGATTTCTAAAAAAACATCAAGCCATATTTTAAACTAAATCATTTCTATGAACAACCTTAAAAACCTACTACATTACAGTTTAATTTCAACAACATCACACATACAATTAGGCACACAAAATCATTTTCACAAAAACGGCAAAGCACATTTAGCCTAAATCATCCTTATGAACAGCAAGTTACAACCTACTGCATTACAGTTCAAATTCAACCACATCACATACATAATAAGCCACACACAATTATTTTTGTAAAAACGACAAAGCACATTTAGCCTAAATCATCCATATAAACAACAAGTTACAAGCGACAGCATTATAGTTCGGTTTCAACCACATCACACACACAACTTGGCATACATTAAGATGTAGTAGAACAACATTGTGATGCAGTAGTATCATAAATATTTTGATGCAACTGTATGATAACACAATAATGCAGTAGAAAAACACAGTGATGCAGTACTGCCTCACAATGTAAATTTAGCGCATCTTAGTTATAAAGTTTAGTTGAGACATTTTATCAAACACCTTGTGTTTAACTTTCCTAAACATGTTTTGTATATTTTTTTCTCTACATTTTGACACATAAACATACACATCCTAACACGTTTTCAAGATATTTGATAACCTACTCCATCAAATCAAAAATAACAAACTTAAATTGATAAAAAATACACTTTTAGTAAAAAAATTAACAAAATGACGCACTAACAAAACTAGGGTTCATAAATCAACTTACGATGTCGTTTAAGATGTTCTTGATTCGTCTTCATAGTTGTTAACAAACTAATGCAACAAAGATTCATCGTCATTTGAATGTTTAAGAGGTGGTAAATTCGTCAACGATTTGATTATGATGAGATGATGCGATAATGATTCGATTAAAGATAGATATGATGAAGATTTGTATGAATATTTAAAGAGAGAAAGCGTAAAAGTATAGAGAGAGAAAGAGACTTTGAGATCTGGTTCAAGATAAATGACGAGTTAAATTGACGGGAGATCATATTACACTATAGTTAGTTGTTGTCATGAATTGTTGTTTACATTATTTCCAAAAATGCACGCACAATCACTTTTTGAGTTAGTCAAATAGTGATCCAATTGGCTGAGATTCCTTCCTTAATTTTTTATTATAACTGTGAACACTCCTTCCTACCTTTTTTATTATAACTGTAACACCCCCAAATTGGGTCGCAGCGGAATAATGAATCCGGGAGCGTTACTTCATAGATCAATAGCACAAGATATGAGAACGACCTCTAAAAGAGTCGTTTGAAATACGATACATTGGATTTATTGAAATTGTTAAATACAAAGCACAACGGCTTAAATTGTTCAACATTGAGATAACAAGATTTTAGATCATAACAAATATCCCAAGATGTAATGACTCTAAATCTTTTATGCATGACTCCCTAAAAGAGTATCCCTAATGTATCCTTAGCACCTCGTGACTCATTGACCTAAGAAAACATGCTTTAAAGCGTCAACATAAAGTTGGTGAATTCATAGGTTTATGTAAAATGTAATGTAGGACCGCAAGATTTCCTCTCTGATAATGCAACAGATGCAAACATCACAAAATGTAATTACGTTTCCCTAAGCTCATAACACTGAAGCTCGACATGTATGAAATGCAACATAAATTGCCAACATTGCCCATGATGATGTTCTAACCTGCAACATCCTAAATCCGACACAGTGAGCATTACTCACCCGAATGGGGATGTCAATCTTAAATAGATCTATTTATAATATTTGCGCTCACACAAAGTAATTGACAGTTCATGATAATGGGCTCAGAGGATTATCGTTACTTACGCAAACACGTAATCATGTAAAAATGTACACTTCCAATCGTAAAACAATGCATGTTTCTCACCCCAAAAGTTGTAAATCATTAATATAGTAAAACATGGGGCTATGAACTCACCTCAGCAAATGAAGTAAATAAAATAAATCAAGAGAGTGAGTCGACAAGCGAAGTCCGAATGCAACCTAATTAAACGTAGGTCGTATGAATACTATGTACTTTGAATAACTAATGCCATATATAATTCTATATAGTTACATCACCACCTAAAAGTGTTTGTTTAATTTAGGGCTAATGACTTGAAAATGTATCCAACTTGTCATTTTTTGTTATTGTATGTAGCCATCTTTTTTTTTTGTTATGTTATTGTATGTATC
>BQNB010129605.1:0-10798 GCA_026074375.1 Tanacetum coccineum
CACCAAGAAAACACCCCTTCGTCACCTCCTTTGGTAACCGAACCTCCTCCACCTCCTTACACCTCTCTATGCTAGTTAACAGCTTTCCTTGGTCACTACTCTACTATACTTGGCTATCACTTCATCTAAACTTGGCCACTACTTCACCTAAACTTGGTCCCCAAGTATTTTTGAACACTATATATACATACATACATGTATACTTTCCAACTCACCTGAAAACCAAATCATATCTCTAAATCATGATCAAAACAAGTCCAAGGAAGGATAAGAAAGAAGTATAAGCAAGTAGAAGCCAAGAACCAAGAAGGAAGCTCTTGATTCATCTCCAAATAGTATTCAGGTTGTGTTTTTGCTCCATTCAATTCATTCGATTCATTTCATCATTTCGTGTACTAGTAAGCTTTTTATCTCGTTCAATAAGCTTTAGATATATTGTAGATCATGTACACACTTTGTTTTAATCCTTTGATCAAGCTTAACCATGTCAAAAAACCCTAAACCAAATCAAATCCTAATCAAAACCATAAAAACCCTAAAACCTTAATTTCGTGTACTTAACAAGCTATAAGCCATAAGATATTGTAATAAGCTATTTCAATAAGCTCATTTATCATTTCTATAAGCTTGAAAACTAATCTTAAAGCCTTAAACCCATCGGGTTAATCTTTTTAAACCAAACGAACCCGTTTTGGATTTTTAAGCTAATAAGCTCTTTTCATAAGCTTTAAGCTTGTAAAAGTTACTTATTTTAGCTTAGAGCACTGGGAGTCGTGGTGCCATAGGCTCGTGCCATAGAGAAAAAAGTAAGGAAAATGGAGTTTGGCACCAGATTTGGTATGGCACCAGAATTCAGTGGAGTGGTGAGCCATAGCCAAAACTCGTGCCATAGGGCTAATTTTTCAAAAAAAAAAAAAATACTATGGCGTCGGCTGTTAGCTAACAGCCGAGAGGCCTTGGCACCAACCACGGAGTGGTGAGCCATAGCCAAAACTGGCGCCATAGCTTGGCACCAAGCTAACAGCCCACCACTCCTTTTGCTCTTATAGTAATAAGCTATAACCTGCAAATTTTATTTCAAGATCAAAAATACAAAAATTATGGAATTTGGACTAAAAACGCAAAACATTTCATGCAAAGGGGTATATATTGTAAATTATGAAACTTTATAACTTTTGGGCCAAAAATGTAATTATCCTAAAGTTAAACTTCATGGGTTTGTTTTGTCATACTTGAAAGTTAAAGGTTTAATGTTTTAAAAATATAATTAAAGGGTTAAATTATAAATTAATATATACCAAGGGTTTATATTATCATTTTCGTATTCTCAAAGGTATAAAATGTAATATTTTTTATTAATTATAAAAATATATTTAAATATTATAAGACTCGATTTTATTAAAACCCGACACATTCGTCGTTATCATTCATCGATCAAAACACTATAAAATAATTATGTTATATATTTAACATAAATTATCATCCGCTAGCTTTTAAAGAAACTTAAAAAGGTAAAATCTTATCATTTAATCTATAATGTATCACGTTACTAGGGAATTTCATGTGAGGGGTTTCATTTGGGTAGACGTTTTGACGAGTTGCTGGATTTACGATTTAAAGTGTCCTAGCTCCTCAAACGTTTACTGCATGACCTCTGAATTATGATAGCCCGAACAGTGATGTAATATTTCCATAAATTACTAAATCAAAGTAATATATATGTTAAACATTATGAAGTTTTGAAATATAAACAATCAAACTAAGACTTGACATATTACCCCAGGTTGCGTGACAAAGCCGTTACTTTCATTTGATATACTTTTGCCATCAATCAGATTTCCCTGTTAAGGTGAGTTCATAGCCTCGCTTTTAAATCTTTTGAATATTTCATAAACCCGCGAGGGGGATACATGCTATAAATTATGAATACAAGTGTTTTTCAACTGTATGCTATCCTGATATATTATTGCCTAAGTCCCATTATGCCACAAGTCCCCCCACATCATGGACCATTAATCACCGTAACGTGAACGCAAGTATTGTGGATAGGCCTATTGGAACTGACAAATCCTGTTTGTGTTAGCCAGATAGGTAACCAAACGCACTATATTTGAAAACTCAATAGGTATATGGCAATTACTTACACGGGGGCCATTATTATATATATCATGTTTGATTGATATATACTGGTCAGTTTTGAGTGCCATGAGCTTAGTTGCAATAATACTGTTTTCCATGATAATTGTATTCGTTGCAATTATTACTGTTATAGGTGTATAACGACATAACCCACTGATTATGATGACTTGTATTCAAACTATTTATCATAAACCTATGAATTTCACTCAACCATTGTGTTGATCTTTTTAGCATGTTTATCTCGGGTAATTGAGCAACTTATGGCACGGAGTGACACGAACTTGAAGATGGCTAAACTGTTATCATTCAAACTCTATGTTTCTAGGTTTTGGGACCTCTCTTTTGTAAAACTCTGATGAATAAATGAATCATAACTAAATTTTCCAAAACGTCTCTTTATGAGTCGTTTTCTATAATTATGTCTGTTGAACCATGAAATAATACCCCAGATTAGCTTCTGCTGCTATAATTGTCAAAATAGGGGTGTTATATGTAACTAATCAAATAGTTACCAAACTCGAACGACAAGTATATGATTATTTGAAATAAATAATCTCCATCAGAATGATTAATCAAACCTCTTGATAAAGAATGTTCCCTACAACACCATTGAATTAGAAAATAGTTTTGATATATAAGTTGCCATTTAAAATTCAAAACTGACATCCACACGTTACGACGTAACCATCGGAAGTAGTTACGGCGTAACCACACACTGAAATGATGTCTTCATGTGTTAATTAAAAGATCTAATTTATAAACACAATAATTCAATTAGATTTTTAATTCTCATAAAACTTCCACTTATGATCAGATTAACGCATAAACGAAACATTAAATTCATGCAATTCATACTTAACGGTTATAAAAAGATAAATAAAAAGCATTTACTAGTAAGTAAGATCGGAGTATGTAGAATATCGTTTGCCAACATGTATGAATCTTATTCCCAGATTCTAGAATATGATGATCCTACAATTTAAAAATTGTATTCCTAAAACCATTTCATATACGTTGAACCCAATTCCATCTTGACCATAAGTTTGATCGATTATTACATTCCAACAACATCAATTCAAATATATCCATGTATTCCCCAAGACTCTTCAAACAATCTGTTCTTCAAACAATATGACAGATTTCCTTATTAACACTTTCGATGATTTCATCCATGATTATCACAAACTAAATACTTTATACGTTTATTAATAGGGTGTGTGTGATGATCCTAGATTTTTTGCTTGAATCGTGTAAAAGTCCACTTTTCGTATAAAGTATTTCGACCCTATATATGCCTGGGTTGCACAAAATCTCTACCGGGATAATTCAAGAAGAGAAACACTTTATGTTCTAGGCACAAAATCACAAAGCAAGAAGATTAGAGGAATTTTATGTATTTTCATTCCGGTTCTGAGACAATTGTTCCTGTTCTTATAACAGATACTATGACGGTTATGGGTAAGTTAAAGTTGGTTAAAAACCGTTTTCCCAACCAACTGTTAAGAGGTTTATGGTGTAACCCGATAGGATTTTACAACGTAACCTCATCCTCATAACCTTACGGCATAAACCCACGAGGGTGTTACGGCGTAATAAATCCAAACGATATTTGCTCATTACCCTCCAGGTGATTACGGCGTAACCACAAGTGTTACAACGTAAACCTACTAATTTTGTCTTGATAGATTTCATATTTAACTTAATGAGTGTGCACTCCATACTTCCCTAACTCGTATCCGAGTCGAACATGAAATCTCATTGGTCCCTAGTAAATCACCATTACCTAAATGGCTCGATGACACTAAAATCACCAACAATAAACACATGAAAGGTTTGAATGAATTCACACACCACATATTAAGAGTTGACACACACGGCTAGAAATGGAAGGCTTGGCTGTCCATTTCTATTTGCAGAATATATTGGTTGTCCTTAACTATTTGCGAAAGCGATTAAAACAGAGAAGGCATCGATGGAAGGTTTGGTTGTCCATCACCACATAAGAAGATATTGGTTGAAGGTTTGGTGTGCATTATTCTTTCGAGTTTTACAGGTCTATTAATACTCCCTTGTGACATACACTCCCACGCATATGTTATGAACTTGTAATAAAGGCTGTTATTGATGTAATTTCAGTTCATGGATTTCTGGCTTTCATTCATGGCTGTCGTGAGCAAATTTATGTACTTGTTTACCATTGATGAAGCTTCTAAGAGGACAATTCATACAGTTGTTGCCATTCTTACGGCACTCATGGCTGAAATAGGAGCAACAATGTATGCTTTATGCGATTTACTGCTTAGATAGGAATTTGTATACTTTTTTTTACCATTACTCTCGAAGCCGTAAGATATCATATGAACAAAAAAAATTATGCATGGGTGTTTTTTTTTGACAGATCATCCAAAATTATTCTTGTTATAGCAATCGGAGAAATTGGTCTAGAGTTTTTTGCACGTTATAAACGAGGGTCTTTTTTTGCCGAACTTGTACTTAATATGCTTCAAAGGTAAAGAACATGAGATTCTACTTTATATGCAATTTTTATGTTGCAAAAAAGTAACTTGCGCAAATTTAAGAAATGTTTTAGGTGGCAGATTAAAGGATGGTTTCCCAATCTTGTTAAGACAGTTCTTAAACATTTTCGGTGGTTTTTTGTGCTTGTGGGCTTCGTTGCATTAGCAATGGCTGTCATAAGCTGGAGTCTTGAATCAACCGAAAGTTACTGTTTTTGGCACAGGTTAGTTAGAGGTACTTGCTTTGTGTGGAATTTTAGTTAACCTCGATAATGTGTTAAGTACACTACTTGGTTTGCATCATGTGGCATGTATCAATATACACTTCTTCCTTCTTTTTTCTATTCTCAAAAGTGAATATATATTTACTCGTAAAAAATCAGGGGTCTCACAAAACTATAAATATATATCAGTTGAGACTAGATAAGATTCTCTTTCTAAGTGTTGGGTACAAATAAGAACCAACGGGCAATGAGTAGTTCTATATATGTTTGATGGTCTTTATAAGAGGTGCATGGGAGAGGGTTTATAGGAGGAGACCAAAAATGTAAATCATAAAGCTATATAATATGGATAGAAGTTTCGGATGGAGGTGATTTTGTCATTCATGCAAACTTATGTGGGCTCTTGTGAATCCACATCTTTTGGTATAAATTTGAGTTATAGCTTATACTATATTACCAGTGGAATTATCCATCCAATCCAAAGTGGATATATATGACCGGATCGAGTAAATTTTCATGATTTAATATGTATATACTTATACTTCACGTTTACTTGACACATTTACACATTTTACTTTAAGCAACCACAAAATTCTAACACAGACTTTTTGATATTGAAATTTGCAAGTTCAAGTTAATCATGCTTAAACTTTGGAAGGACTCAAAACATAAGTTTACTCTATTAAGGTATATATAGCCTGATTATTTATTTATTTAAGCTAAGGTTGGTGAATGAAAAACCATGTTTCTGTTTGTTTTGGAAATAATTTTGATTGAACGTACGGTGATAAGGTGAGGATACAAGTGCATACGGTTGTGTTTGTGTCGCCACATATGACCTCGATTCAGGTTTATTGAATATTTTCTGTATATGTTGTTAAGTATATTGGTTATTAGCACCGTATCAGGTTTTTGTTTTGGTATTAGGAGTCTTCTCCGGTAATGTAATTACACTCAAGAAATCGTTTTGTGATTTGGTGGAGTCATAAGGGAATTTAATAGTGATAACTGAAAGTCCCTTTATCTTTGTCCTCAAAATTGAACAAATTTAAAATGCAGCAAAGTGCTTCTACCTAACCAACAACATAAGAATGACCAAAATCTTTCTTATTTTTTGAGCTAGAGATAAAGAACAGAATAAACAATAACATACATACATGAATGCCAGCTATGCAACATCATTCCACCTCATCATTCAACAATTGCCACATATGCAACAAGTAATGCCACATATGAAACAAGTTATGCCACATATGCATTTAAGAAGATACTTAATGTGACATGGCACTGATTTCATGAAATATGAAAATTTTTTAAAAATTTTGACACTTACTAGATTCGAACTTGGGTTCTATGCTAGACAAAACAAGCTTCACAACCATTGGACTAAGCCAGAAATTGTGATAAACAAAATAAAAACACAAGTACTAATTAATACAGGCAATCATTACTCTCATAGATTAATTCTATAAGAAAAATCGAAAACATCTGTTTTCTGGTTTCATGTCACTTGGTGAGTGGCAGAGGGAGTTGGTCGTGCAGGGGAGGGGGGTGGGGGGGAGAGGTGTGGGGGGTTTATTGGGTGGGGGGAAATATAAATTTATCAGTTGACTCGACAAGATTCTCTTTCAAGAGGGGAAGAACAAACGGGCAATGCGTAGCTTATAGTTTGATGGTCTTTATAAGAGGTGCATGGGAGAGGGTTTATAGGAGGAGACCAAAAATGTAAATCATAAAGCTATATAATATGGATAGAAGTTTCGGATGAAGGTGATTTTGTCATTCATGCAAACTTATGTGGGCTCTTGTGAATCCACATCTTTTGGTATAAATTTGAGTTATAGCTTATACTATATTACCAGTGGAATTATCCATCCAATCCAAAGTGGATATATATGACCGGATCGAGTAAATTTCAGAATTAATATGGTAACTTAAACTTCATTCTACTTGCACATTACACATTTAAGCACACAAAATTCTAACACAGACTTTTTCTGATATTGAACTTGTAAAGTTCAAGTTAATCATCGCTTATACTTGAAGGAAAAATAAGTTCTTACTCTCATTTAAGATATATATTAGCTGATTATATATTAATTAAGCTAAGTGAATGAAACCAATGTTTCTGTTGTTTTGGAATAATTTTGAAACGTTTTAGGGTTAGCATACATACAGTTGTGTTTTGTCATACCTCGATCTGGTTTATTGAATATTTTTGTTGTTGTAAGTAAATGGTTATCGCACATATAGTTTTTTTTTGGTAAAGGGTTTCCCCGGTAAATGTATTACACCAAAAATCGTTGAAGTACAAAGGGATAAAAGTGAAGTCCCTTATCTCAGTTCAAAAATGGACAACTTACAAGCAGCAAAGTGCTACTAACCTAACCACAACATAAGAATGACAAATCATTCTTATTCTTATGACTAATAAAGAAAGTAAACAAAACATACATACATGAATACCAGCTATGCAACATCATTCTACCTCATCATTCAACAATTGCCACATATGCAACAAGTAATGCCACATATGAAACAAGTTATCCCACATATGCATTTAAGAAGATACTTAATGTGACATGGCACCGATTTCATGAAATATGACAAAAAAAATAAAAAAAATTGACACTTACTAGATTCGAACTTGGGTTCTATGCTAGACAAACAAGCTTCACAACCACTGGACTAAGCCAGAAATTGTGATAACAAATTAAAACCAAAACTAATAAAAAGGCCATCATCACTCATATTTGAATTCAAAATCGAAAACATCTTTTCTGGAAATAATTGAACGCCATATTCAAAGTCAATGTAAATCACATTATCAATTACTAAAAATACGGCATATTTGTTTGAAAAACCAAGCCAGGCATGATATCAGATCCAAAAAAACAAGGATTTCACAACAAAAACCAACAAACTCACACAATCAAAATTTGCAAACTAAGTTCGTGTTTATTTATTTTTTTCAAAATCAGAGCTTCATCAACCAATAACCAGGTTTGTAAATGTTATATTTTTTGAATAAAACAATTTAATCCTTGATGATTTACGGTTCAATTTTGTTTATCCCCAATTTTTATTGTTGATCTAATTTATAAATTGATAGGGTTTTATTGGGATGTTTTTGTGTGCTTTCAAGTAACAATTTTCGGGTTCATGATTCATAGGTCCAATTGATGGGGTTTTATTGTAAGGTATGTTTGATCCTATTGGTTATTGGTTTATGTTTTTGATAGAATGTATTCAACAAAAAGACCGTAAAGTGTTTTATAAAAGGGAGGTTTTCAATGTTTATGTTTATCTACGAAAACAGCTTATGAGCTTATATAGTTTTTGGATTTGTTTTTCAGCTAATTCAAAATAGGTTTAATAAGCTCCGGTTACAAGCTAAAGAACAAAGGCAGATAAAGTGATCATCCTGTATTTAGTAATATTAAATGATTTTTTTCTTCCGTAAACATATATTCTACCTGTATTTAGTAATATTAAATGATTTTTTATTTAGTGGGAAAGCTTTTTATGACTGTATCGTCCCATAAACTTGCAGCCTCAAGCCAGACAAAGGCTAAAAAGGAAGGCTTGGAAATCAATATTGCTAAGAGTAGCTCCAAGTTGCTTTCCATACTCAAGTATGCTTTATGCTCATTTTTCATGTGACAATACGGGCAGGTCGATACAACACATTTTTTCATGCGTTATACCCAACATAACATAACACCCCTAACTTATGTTTTTGCTTTTGTGTGATCATGAGTGCTGAATAGGTGTTAAGGGGCTGTTTGGGACTGCTAACTTAAACTGTTATGGGTTGTTTAGGACTGCGAAATGACATTGTTATGGGTTGTTGGGATTGTCTTGAAATTCCAAATGACATGTACCCTGATATAGTTATATCGGTCATTACCGGATGTAGGAAAATGTGAGTCTTCCATTTCTTGAGTGAATATTATGTTTCCTTTAAATAGTTTTTTTAAATATTCATTTCCTATAAATAGAGACCCAAAACTACGACCTTGAATTTGCTAAAATCGTGGCCGCCTTAAAGCCGCTCCAGAATATAAGTTCTAAAGCGAGTAGAAAGTAGACGAGTTTGGCTGCAGCATTGACTCAAAAACATCAGCCATTAAGTCAACTTCATGCCAGCAACAAAGAATTAGAATATTTGAATGAGAAGTTTACTTCTGAAGGGCAAAAGCTACAGTCTCAGGTAAATTGCATTAAACGATTAACCGAGCCTTGAATCATTGTCTATGGACTCAACAATACGTCGCAGGCGGTGCATACTGAGATAAATGTAGAATAATAGCCTTACATGATTATCTGATTTTGAGTGTTCAAATTTAAATAATCACTTTGAAAACACGTGTATAAATATGGGTTCATATATTCTAATTAGAGTAAGTTTTGCTATTTGGTGAAATGCAGAATCGGGCGGTGAAGTTGGTTTACCATATATTTGTTCATAATGGATGCAATGGTGAAGAAATATCAGAAAAAATTCAAAAAAGTGAAAGATAACATGGATCGATGGGATGACCACCGATGTCGATTGATTTTGCAGTTTACAAATGCTTCTCCATTATCGCAAGGTTACGGGCTTTGTCTTCACGTTATGTCTATATGTTTTATGCATGTTAAGGCGGAAAAAGGGCGGGTTGATTACTGGGTATAATTTATCTAATCATACATACCAAAGTCAAACGAATAGCAACAGCATAAAACCAACTTGGGTTACCTTAAACATCCAATATTCTTGGATATTTGCATAGATAGATATCCAGGTTATTTGCTTACTATTTTTTAAAAGAAAATTGGATTGCGTGTTTCGATGGAATCTTCAGTAAGTGGTTGCAGCAACCATAACTATATAGCTACTGGTGGTTTCCAAAATGTAAGCCAGTAGTAGTTGGGAAAAATAGTGTCAGTGATTCACCAAGTGAGTTTTATAGTGGCCGGTTCCAAATATTTAATGACCCATTCGGACAACCTTCATATTTTCCAAACACTAGAATTAGGCTGTAAAGAAATGGATAAGGGTATGTTATATTTAATTCTTCTGCAATTTTTTTGGGTTGTTTAGTTGCATTGCCAATATTTTAATCTCATAAACCTGCTAATCTATTTCACGTCTCATTTAGTCTTAGTAATAATTTCATCTCTACAAAATTGCTAGAAGACATTCTCTTGGTAACAGCCCGGTTTATAGTTTAGAACATCAACTCAATTTGTTTACTTATTTCCTTGAATGCTTATTGATACTAATGAGTTCTGGTCTTCAACTGCAACTTCCTTTACGTTGTCATTAAATGTCATTGTAGTTACTAAATAGCAACGTGCGTCCTGCTGATGAAAGAAATCTAGAAATGAATTACTAAAGGTTAGTGTTGCAGCCAACTGGCGTCTGTGTTTTTTGGTGACAGAAATGGTTGCTACTCTTCCCGTTACACATCTCGGTTTTGGAAGCAACATTGTTGAGTGTACTATCTTACCGGGTGCAAGACAATTTGTAGATCAATAAACTGTGATTATCTTTAAAACATGAACAAGTGAAGAAACGGTGAATTTTCAGAATATTACAACAAGAGAGTCAAGAAAACAAAATACAGAAAAAGAGTGCTTCTAAATGAAGCGCCAGCCCAACGTCTTTTAAGTATTGTTGTTCGTTTTGGTGTTTAGTTACAGGTTTGAACAAATAGTAAAGGTATCTTTCTTTTTTAATAATTTAACTTCATTTTCGTCATTCGTCGTATTCTTTAGCGAACGTATCAGGTGGCATTTAATGAAAGAGAGTTCTTTTTGCTCTTCTTTAGCTGTCTATTTTTATTGCAAGTTGATTCAGAATACTGTTATAGGAACTAGCTTGGTTGCATTTTGCCTCAGAAAATGATTATATAATTATCCATTGCAATCATT
>BQNB010129606.1:0-19087 GCA_026074375.1 Tanacetum coccineum
TGTTATTCCCAAACAGTACTAACGGTAGTCTAGCAGTACTAAGTTTAGCCCAACAATACTAAGTAATGCCCAGCAGTACTAAGTAATGCCCTAGTAGTACTAACTTTGGAGTTACCAGATTTAACCTCAATTTCGTTCCAAAAAGCATTTCCATCATCAATTTTGATTCTCATAAGCTCTCTTTCTGTTTTTATTCTCACTTTATCTCTCAATTCTTTTTCTAACTGAATCATTTATTTCACACATCTCTCTTTCTGTTTTTGAACTCAACACATCTCTCATTTCTTTTAACTCACAATTCTCTCTGTCTATTTTTGATTTCTCTCAATTCTTTTGGCTCACTATTCTCTCTGTCTGTTTTTGATTTCTCTCAATTCTTTTGGCTCACTATTCTCTCTGTCTGTTTTTTATTTCTCTCAATTCTTTTACCTCACTATTCTCTCTGTCTGTTTTTGATTTCTCTCAATGCTCACAGTATTAATTATAATAGCAGTAGTAATTATACATACCAGTAGTAAGTTAGGGCAACAGTACTAACTTGAATTGCATCATCAGCTGCTGTTTCAAGCATTATTTATGCATACTCCGCTGCATATTAACACAATTAACCTCCCCTCAATCAATTACTTCAAAGGTTAAGCATTCCAATACTTGTAATCAGATATTGAAATCTGCCAACATCAAATGCTTTTGTGAGCAAATCTGCAACATTCTAATCTGTGTAAATCTTGATCATCTGAATAAGCTTCTTCTCATTTGAATCTTTGATGAAGTCATGTCTAATCTCAATGTGCTTAGTCTTTGAGTGATATGGTGCTTTCATTGTCAATGAAAATCTTGGTATTCATGAAATTGTAACCATAATCCAGCATTTGATTTTGAATCCAGAGTACTTATCCACAGCAACTAGCAGCAGCTACATACTCTGCTTCAGTAGTAGAGTTGGCATATATAGTTTGCTTCTTGCATTGCCATGAAATCAATCTGCTTCCAAGAAATTAACAACCTCCTGTTATGCATTTCTTGTCTAAACTTGCACCAGCATAGTCACTGTCAGTATAAGCTTCCAAGTCAAATGGTGAGTCCTTAGGATACCAAAGGCCTAATTTAGGTTGACCTTTTAAGTATCTAAAGATTCTTTTCACAGCATGAAGATGTGAAACTTTAGGTGTGACTTAAATTCTTGCACAAGCACATACAACAAACATTATATCATCCTAGAAGCTATTAGATACATCAATGATCTAATCATTGATCTATATAAGTGAACATCAACATCTTCAGCTTCTGCATCCTTGAGCAATGGCTTTGAAGTCTCCATGGGTGTACTTGTTGTCTTCACAGTTGAAAAACCAAACTTCTTCAAGATTTCATCCACATACTTGTCCTGACTGATGAAAATCCCATCATCTTTTTGTGTCACTTGAAGTCCTAAGAAGAAAGTGAGTTCACCCATAGAACTCATCTGGAATTTCTGGTGCGTCAACTTCTCAATGTTTGTGCATAATCCTTCTTTTGTAGATCCAAAAATGATTATCATCAACATATACTTGTGAACAAGTAGATATCACTTTTGATTCTTTTAATAAACACAGTCATTATCAATCTGAACTCTCTGAATCATTGTTTAATAAATAGGTAAATAGAGTCTCATACCTAGTCTAGGAGCTTGTTGTCAGACCATATAATGACTTTTCTACCTTGCAAAACTTTGTTAGGGAAATTTGGATCTTCAAATCCTAGAGGTTGACAGACATAGACTTCTCATCAAAATCTTGCCATCAAAAATGCAATCTTCACATCCATTTGGTACCATAATAAAGTCTTGGAATGAGGGCATAGGCTATGAACAACTTAATTGCTTCAATTCTAGGAACTGCGAGCCAAAAACCTCATCTATAAATCTATTCCTTCTTCTTGAGTGTAACCCTGTGCAACTAGTCTTGCCTTGTTTCTAATCACAATACCTCTCTCATCTTTCTTGTTTTTGTACACCTATTTTGTTCCAATGACCCTCTTGCCATAAGGTAAATCCACCAATATCCAAAAACTTGTTGTAATTGAATTGCAGAGAAGCTTTTCTTGATTTGCTTCTATCCAGCTTGGATCTTTTTAATGTTGATTACACTTTCTTGGGCTCTTCATGAGATAGGAAATAGGCAAAATAGACAAACGTAATGGATGGTCTAATGAGTTTTTCCTTTAATAAACAGTGCACTATAAACCCTTGTTCATTTATCATTTCTCCTTGTTTGTACACCAGGACGGCTTATCACCAAGCACATGATCAAGTGAATGATCTTTATGGATTCTTGTATTTGGAGTAGTAGGAACTGGATATGTGGTAGCAATGTTGCTCAAATCTAATTCTGATTCATCACCAAAGGAATCACCATATGTGGATTCAAGTAGAGCAGTAGGAACTGTTGGACTAATAGTATTAATGTTTAGACTACCAGTATTAAAATTTGGTCATAGGCATATTAATCACTTGGCCCAGCTTTACAGTATTAACCATCTTGGAGCACTATTTTCTAGTCCTTTTGGATCATCATTCCACCTTCATCTCCTTTCTTTTCGCATCATAGAAGGTTGTGGTTCATCACTGCTAGCATTCCTTTGTGAGAAGAATCAAATAGTAAACCGTCTTTTCCATTAGTGGCATTAGATGAGTAGTCTTGGCTCAGATGCAGCCTCCTTGCTAAAAATGACCTCCATTACTTTTTTTTGTACTCTTACAAATCATTAGAGTTTTGTACCTTCCAACAACTCGGCACATAATTCATTGATTTTGTTTTAGAACATCAATGTTTCAAACAGCCAATTGTCCATCACCTTGCAATAATAGGCTTTTCCTCAAGAACATAACATGCAAGTTTTCTTCTACTTTCTAGTTCTAATGTTGTATATCTAAATGCCTTTACTATCAATGAGTAATCTCAACAAGAATCATCATCATACTTACCATCAAACTTTCCTACATGATCTTAAAGTATTAGATATGGTAACATGACACCCAAATGGTTTCATTGGAAGCTTTTATGAGAGAGAAGGTGTTCTACCTCTAAGTGTTCATAAGGGGTCTTGATATTGAGGCTTGTACTACTAATACCCTATTTCTGCACATTGCAAGCAGTATTAACTGCTTCAAGCCTAAATTGTTAGTAGGTACTTAGGAGTCAGCTAACATGGTCTTAGCAGCCTCAATTAGTGTCCTATTTCTTCTCTCAGCAATACCATTTTGCTAAGGAGTTCTAGCTACACTAAATTCCCTCTTAATGCCTTTCCTTTCACAAAACTCACTCATAACTCTATTTTTGAACTATGTTCCATTGTCACATCTGATTATCTTTACTTTCTTATTAACTAGATTTTCTTTTGATGTTATAAAGCTCTTAAGGATGCTATATTTTCCATCCTTAGGATGCTAAAATAACCCCAAGTAAATTGCCTATAAGCACCTAGTGACAACTAGACAATATTTCTTATTCATGAGCTGCTCTAAAAGTTGGACCAAACAAGTCCATATGCAACTATGAATAAGGCTGAGTAATAAAGTTTCTGAATTTGGACTTACTGGAGGCTTTGTGTTGTTTTTCCCGTAAGGCAAGCAAACACAAGTTTGTCATTTCAAATGTTTTTAGGTAACTTTCACAAGGTTATCCTTAACAAGTTTATTAATAGTTTTAAATTTTACATGACCTAGCCTCCTATGCCATAACATTGATTCATCAAGTTTGGCCTTTACAACAAGACAAGTTAAACTCTCTTTAGGAAACAATATTTCTTCATATCAACACGTACTTATTATTTCTTTCTAGTACCTTTAAGTAAAACCTGTACTTTCTTCAGCTTAACTTAAACGACATGGAGACAGAAAAAACATCCAGTTTCAGTAAAAAGAACACTGTTCTTTTTGTTAAATCTGTGAGGACACTAAAAAGTTAAAACTATAAGAACTCCTTGACAAAGTACACATCCTCAAAATCAAGCTTACCAGTTTTAAGAGTTCCTTTACCAGTAATTCTTCCTCTTTTGGCTCCTCCCCCAAAGGCAACATATCCTCCATCAAATTCCTTGAAGTCTAAGAGATAGGACATGTTCCCTGTCATGTGCCTTGAGCATCCATTATCAACATAGCCTTGATCTTCTTTTCATGTCTGACCCTGCACATAAAAATAAGGAAATTAGTTTCCTTTGGGGACCCAAGCCATCACTGACTTGGATCTGCTCCGTGCCATCAAACATTTAATTATGTCTCTTGAAAGTAATTGATGCACTGTTAAGTTTGGTAGGTCTCCAAACCTAACATGCTGAGGCCTTAACAACATTAACCTGATTTGCCCTGACAGCATTAACTACTGCTGAATTTGGCCTAGCAGTATTAACTACTTTTGGCCTAGTAGTATAAAAACTTCCCTTAGCAGTATTAACTTTTTGGCTATAATTTTTGTTAGTTAATGCTGTTTTTATACTATAGGACCTCTTTATAGTTGATTGTGCTGATTTAGAAAAACATGACATTGGTCTAGCACTATAAACTGTAGTTTTTGGATGAGCAGTATTAACATGCCTAGCAGTATTAAGTGGTCTTAGGCCAGTTTTCATTAAAACTGCTCTTAGAACTATGTTATTGTGAGTACTGGGTGAGCTTTTTAGCAGAAAAATTGTAATTCACCCTTATATAATTATTCCCAGATACCATCCTTTCCCTTTGATGGTAATTGCAGTTAGCCTGCACATGGTTAAAACTTCCACAGACAAAACAAGCTTTATTGTACATCACAAAGTCACTTCCTAGTTGTTGGGACTTATGATTATTCCAGTTTCTTTGATTTCCCCTAGGAGTTTGTGACCTGTACATTTCAGCATACTTAACTGGTTTCCTAACTGGTTTTTCTTATTGTTGAGGTCTAACAAAATTTATCTTAGCAACAGTAGGAAAAATAGTTTTCTTCTCTAACTTATCATTTGACACCAACTCCTTACAATGAGCATCGGAGATTCTTAACATCATTAGAAGTATCTTCACTAAAACACTTTACTTAGTCTTAGATCATATCCTTCAAAACCTCAGGCTGTTGGAAACTCTCTAGCCAGGTTAGACAAATCAAGGTTTGGGGGTGAAAATAATCCTGTAGGAGGAGGTGGAACAATATTATAGCTTACAAACCCTAAACCCTTTATACCTTTATCAGGTATCTGACTCCCTATTAATTTGTTTAGACTCTTAGAAGCATTATCAAAATTTTCAAACTTAAGTTGATTGCTTTCTTTTTCTTGCTTAAGCTTTTCTAACTCACTTTTAAGCACACTAATTTATGAGTCTTTATATGAGATATCTTTTTTTAGAATAGTAAGTTGCTCACAAAATAGAACCTCATTCTTTTTGTAAAAGACAAGTTATTGTTCTACAGATGCTAACCCTCTTTTACAAGTAGCTAGATTAAACTCAAATTTGTTAAACTCTATTCTTAAATCATCAAGTTGAGTTTTAAGAGTTTCAAAGCTTTTTAGACAGGTTTTTGAACAAGTTTTATCATTATGTACCTTAGAGTCTGAAAAAGCCATAAGAGCCATGTCTGTAGGGACTTCTTCATCTGCCATAAAGCTCCAGTCAAAACCAGCTCCATCAATAGCCAACATGGCTTTGGAAGAAATTTCTTTCACATTTATAGTCCTTCTAGAGCTATCTTGATTCCTGCTCCTGTTATCTTGATTCCTAGGTCCTTTGCATTCCCTTGCAAAGTGTCCCAACTTGTGACAGTTGAAACACTCCACCTTTGACTTGTCATATCTAGTTGTGTCACTCCCATTAATAGTAATCTTTCTACCAGTTTTCTGGAAAAACTTTCTTGTCCTCATGCTTAGCAATGCTAACTGCCACTTCAAATCCATCTCTTCTAAATCAACTTTATGGATTTGTTCAAGGTCCTTATGTACAAGTTGAGACCCATTTGGTTGACTGGCCAAAAATGCATAAACAGTGTCATCACTTAATGTTAGCTAGTACTACTTGTAGTACTAGCTGTTGCTAACTTGAGTTATTAGTTAGTACTAACTCCATAAAGCAGTATTACACTTCATTAGTAATGCTAGTGATGGACATAAAGCCAATGTTCTGAGACTTGAGCTTGAGTAGAGCTTGCAGTTCTTTAAACCTCTTATTCAACAATCTTGAATTGTTGTTAGAGATCATTTTTTAAGCTCTTGTGTCTAGATTCAGGTTTTATTCCTCCAGTCCACAACATGAGTATTCCACTCAGCAGATAGACTTCTCAAAAATTTCAAATTAAGATCTTCTTGTGATATATTTTCACCAAGGATAGCCAACTGACTTACAATCTTTTGAAGCCTGTTAAAAATAGAATCAAGAGACTATGTGCTTGGAGCACTAAAGTTCTCATACATTTGCTTTAGAAGAGTCTTCTGAGTCTTCTTTTGGTTTCACGGTGTTGGCTCTGGCCGGCCAACTACCACCAAATCTTGTTTGCTATAGCAGCAAACAAAGTCTTGGATTCCTTGTACATGATTAATGTCAGGTAGATGTTCATTTGGGAAGTGCCATTAGTAACATACTTTCTTGCATTTCACATCATTTCCTTTTGTGTCTTTTCATCACAGTTATAGGACCTGGTATTAATGTAGTGAGGAACATCAAAACATTTGTTGTGTTTGAGCTGCCTAGTTTGAATGAGTTTTCCATTCTCTATGTCATCCCATAGAGATAGTCTTGTACTGAAAGTATTGCTCAATTCTTAGCTTCCACATATTTATTCACCTGTTTGAGAATGGGTAACTTTGTAGTAGTATTGTTTGGGCTGTTTCTAGATCTTCTCTTCCTTTGGTGAGATAAGAGATCTTCTTGTTAGTTTTTCTAAATAAAGTTTCAGAAACACAAGCTTCTGATTTACCACTTGTTGATCCCAAACTATGATTGATTCTTTAGCTTGTAAAGAGTATGTTACCTTAGATAAATCCAAAATAACAATGGTAGAAACTTTGTGTGTATATTAAAGAGTATGCGGAATCTACTCTTTAATAACTCTAGAAGAAATATGATTATAACAGTAAATATGATTGAACAAAGATGTAACATATAGATTCAATTTTATTAGATCAATAATACGGAGTACTCTGTCTATTACTAGGGTTTTACAACCTTGAAGCTATTCTATTGTGCATACAACGCTATAACTAGGATCTCCTTTTATACACCAAGGAGTCCTTTACAAGATAACTACAGATCTTCTATATTTCTAATCTTATATGCATATCTTTCTAACTAAATAGAATATACACTAAATAAGTCAATACTTATCACTTCATACGTCTTCAACCCTTTAGCACTCTTAAGTCTTTATGCAGCAATCTTAACTCCTTCAGCAGTGTTAAGTTAGTACTGGCAGTACTAACTTTCTTCTAGCAGTACTAACTAGTTAGTACTGGCAGTTGTAATCTTGAGCAGTACTAAGTCTTTGGCTTGGCAAGTATTAAGTTACTAAGTTGTTTGGGTTTAATTCCAACATAATTCCTTTGAAGTACGAGCGGGGGCATATATTTTCTTTAGAAACTTAGTCTTCAGTTCTTCCCAGGTTGTAATCGAACCAGTTGGTTTGTTTCTTAGACATCGACTTGCGGCTCTAGTAAGGGACATGGGGAAGGATCTAAGCATCACTTCGTCTATAGTAATATTAGGAATGTGGAATAAATCCACGATCTCAAGAACTTTCTCAATGTGTTCGTTCGCATCTTCATGATCTGAACCGATAATGGTGTTAGTTCGTAGTTCCTTGAGAAATTGGCCCTTAAGTTCAAAGTTATCTTTGTCTTCAATTTTGGGCCTAACAACCCCCAATCCATAGTCAGCTCGGGTCTTGCTCATGTACTGTTCCATAGTTTCTACCATTGTTTTCGCTTCTTTTTCCTCCGAGTTTTCTTGGTCAGAAAATAAATTAAAATCAGGCGATCTTAACTCGTCAAGACTTAATGTCTTGAAGTGTCTCCTAGATGATCGAAATTCTCATTCTGGATCTTTGTAAGGTGTGAATAGTTCTTTTGTTGAACTCCTTGTCATGCACTACCTCGGTTATTACATGAACTCACGAAGTCGATTGCAAGACAACAAGATTAGTTATCGAATTGCAATTCACAGTTGCAATGAAAATGCTTCATTGAGTCTAAAGTGTTCAAATGTTGTGTTATTAGCTATGGTCAAATTATACATGCTAAACTTACCACACTCTAAGTAGGATTGATGACTTATGAATTTCCATCGAGAAACTCATAAGTACTCCAACTTGATAAGCAAGTCTTGGATGTCATTTCTGAAAACTCATACCAAAAACCCTTATAACTTATATAAGCTTCTCCTAATAACCTAATTTCAACACCATCTCCCAAATAGTGGGAAATTGATCCTTGCCCAAATTTGGCACCTCCACGGATCGATGGATCCTTCGTCTTAGATTCATCTTCGGTTTAGGTAAATCCGCCCTATGACAATAGATTTAAAACATCTTCTTTTTGTGTATCTCTTACTTAAAAGTCCAACATACATGTAACTAACCTTTAATAAATCATCATTATTTCTACAAAGAAAAATTCACAAGATCCATTGAGGTAAGTAACCTTAATTTAATCTCTTGCTTAAAAGACATGCAAAAGGTGAGTATTTTTGAACATCCAAACTTGTACATTATGCATTGTCACCCTTAAGCATACTCCTAGGTTCTAGATGATTCATTATCTCTTAAAATTACTGATCGTGTCGTTGTGTGGTGTTTATTTATGATAGTTCAAGTTTTAAATTTATATTTTGCCAACTTAACAAAAAACAACACTTTAACGGGCAGTGTACCTGGTCGGTGGTAGATAGATTCATGGTATGTAGGGGTGGTCGAACACTTGAGCAGTGTTTAAATCTCTTAATTTATGTATATTTTAGTTTAATCCTATTCTAAGTTAATTCTAATCTAAGTCAAAACCCTATGCTATCGATTTAGTTCTAATCCTAATTCTAACAGTGTAAAAGGGGGCGTTTGGCGGGTTTCAGCCTGGAGCACGGCATGGTTTGGTCGGTGACTCAATTCAATTCAAGACACTTTAACCCACGCAAGCTAATTAACAGAAGATAAAAGAGCGGTCGAGCCTTATGATAGAAAACTGTATTAACCATTATTAATCCGATTAGAATGTTGGTTTGTTTATTAAGTGCAATGATTTCTTCTCTCGAGGTGGCATATCATTCTTAAGACTTAGGCGGGACTTCTTCCTAAGACCTAGACACATTAATTCTGTCACAATTAAAGCATCTGCATAAAGCATCCTAATTTGCTGATTATAATCTATCTTAGGGATTAAAGCAATGGTGATCTTGTTAAACCCTAGCTTTATAGAGCTCTTACCCACTTATCGCTTAATGACAATTTATACACTAGTAGTCCACTTGTCCAACTATCCAATGGAATCAGTACGTTATTTGTTGAATTATCTAGGTTCACCTTCTAGTCAACACGTTCAATAAACCATTGGCAATATCTAATTAACTAGTTAAGCCCGAAGCGTATCCTAGACACAGATTTAGAAGGACAATATTTGTGATCCTATGATTCTAGATGTATAAATCACTATATGGAGAGCTATCCCAGACTCTAGATTACTTGGTCCGTATCACTAGATCCAGTTGAATGATAGGTCGCATACAAAAGCAAGTAAACAAGTATAAATTGATAAACATAAACAAGCAGCACCTTTAACGATAAATTATGAATCGAGATAAATAATATCCTAACATTTCAGTAATCTTCATAATAATGGCTAATACCCGAAGGTATTAGCCTTCAAACGTCATAATAAATACAAGAGCAATTATTTAGCCAAGGTAAACTAACCGAGTTAACGAATGATACCAAAAACTAAACGATTACTAAAGTATATGGAATTACACGTTGTCTTCTATGGATTGGAATGCATTGCAAGACCTCTTCTGCTCTTTTTCTCTTCTGAAAGGGAATTTTATGGTTTAGTATCGAGAATATGATTTAGCACACTTAAAACTCTTTTTGAGTTTTGTATTTATAGGGTTTGAAAGTCGGTTCGATACGGCGGTATCCAAGGGATTGGATACGGGCTTCCGTATCGGGGGGTTTTTGGTGTAGGACCAACGTTTGATATCCTTTCCAGAATATCACATACAATATTTGAATACGACGTATTGACATCTTTGGATATGCGTATTGATCTTTTTCTTTTATGTCTTTGGTTGAGTGCAGGCACGAATACGTCGTATCTTCCTTGATGGATACGGCGTATTGGTCTTCAGAATAGTAATCTTCAAAATATCTTCATTTAAGCTCCAAAATGCGCGCCTTTTGCTAATATTCACCAACTACTCCATAATTACTGTAATTCTCAAATATAAATGATTAAGTAACAATTCTTTGCAATAATTATATAAAATGGGTTAAATACATAGGATAAATGATGCTATAAAATAGATGTTATTTAATGTCATCAATTACAACAACTTGCTTTCTCTCTCATTCAACCGTAGAATTCTACACATCTTGATTAGGATTATGTGAACCGGAATTAAAGCATGTTAGTTGAGCCATATTAGGCCATGAGTGATAAGACAATACAAATTTTATCTTTGCTACACTTCATTAGGCAAATATAAGGATTTTATTTTGTCTAACATGAGAATGACTACTGAAGAATCTATTGCACTAGAAAATTTCAAATATTTGACCTACCGTTGAATTGCTTCCAAGATGAAGTTGGTTTGTGGTATAACCGATTGAAGATGGTGTGTTTAGCTTAATTGAGCACCATCTAGGGATAGGTCTCATATTCATTCTTAAATTTGATGCATGCTTAGTTAAAACTTGCATGCTTATATTTATATATCTTATGCATCTAGGTATATATTTTCTCACACTAGAATATTTTTCTTCGCGTCTGTGTCACAAATCTAAAAAGTCAAAAGAGTCACAAAATGGTCTTAAATCTCTTAGAGTCTTCACTCACACACACCTTTGATCATCATCTTGCTTACTTCCAAATCATCCACTCTTTCGTCATGAAAAGGTTAGATACAAATCTGATGCGTATTTTATTTTAAAATATATTTTATTCAAATTTTAAATTTATAAAACTCGCTTTACTTTTACAATCACATACGGGCATAGAATCGGTCGGAGTAGTGTAGTGATGGTAAATCCGAGGTTGTCCCAAGAGCTAAGTGTAAATTAGTTTTAATTTGAAAGTTCCACGTTTTAAGAATGGTTTTAAGATTGTATTTTGATGATTAACTAGATAGTAATATAGCGGATATTTAAAAGAGTAGATAGTAATCAAGGACTGGAAGTGTGCTAGACTAGCCTAGCCATTAACATTATATCATTATAAACTATGTTTTTCCTGTGGCAATTTACATCATGTTTCATTAGTGGTTCTTAAAGTCAAAAGACCTAATTAGATATATTTAGTCTGCCTTATAATTCCTGCGATCCCGAATCCCTTGAAAGTTCGAAGGTAGAGATAACTAGGTCATGTGATTATCCCCAATATTCTAAGAAACTTGTCTAATAATCTATATAGATATTACCTTCTCTGAAAGAGTTCTTGTGCTTTTTTAAGTATATTAGTGATAAAGGCGGTAAAAGGTTTGTTCTACACTAGGGTTGGAATTAATCATCCAACCCTTAGTACCTCGCTAATTTCCATGTTCAAGTGGTAATCTGATTAACATGATCTAAACCACACACAATACTACCAAAACCCAGGGTTACACGATAGTCAAAAGGATATCCAACGAAACCATGATTTAACAGGAAACAAGTATTATAATGATAGTAAATTCATGACTAGGCCAGCACTTGAAATGCTTAGCCGCTCATGGCAACAACAAAGCAAGAATTAATAAAGACAATCATGGATGGAAAAACTCTATAATTCTTACGAAATTGTTTAATGAATGATTAAATACGAAAGTAGTTTTAAGTATGATCTCCTTTGGACTTCTGGTGGATTTCTTTCAAGCTATGGAGGCTGATCAACCCCTTGGATCTGTGGGTTGGAAGGTTGGATATCGAATTGTCTTAATGAATGGCTCTATTTATTAGATTTCGAATAGTTGATGGTGTAACTTTTAGGGTTTACACCATAAACTGTTGACGTTGCTCTTTACATTTGTAGCTTAAAGGATGTTACGGACGGAATCAAAATATCCACGTTATGCCGTTATTTGAATCAGAAAACTCATCCTTCTATAATTTAATAATGTTACGGCGTAAACCTTGCGTTGTGGTTACGCTTGTAATCTTGCTGGATGAGTTGTCTTGCTTGATTAGGTTATGTCAGTAACACCTATCGTGGGGTTATGCTGTAAGTCTCGTTAGAATCTGTGTTTCTTTAGTTTACGTCCTTTTCCGTGTTTCTTGTCAAATACTTGCATTTTTACCTGAAAATAATGAAATTAACCTGTGTAAAAGTATCGAATCAAGTATTTATAAGACCTTGCAAGAATTTGTAGGGGAAAAATTGACACTAAAAGTATCAAATATTTGATGTCAACAAATATCCCCTCACTTGACTTCTACTTGCCCTCAAATAGACCTATTAGAATAATTTATAAAAGATTCTCTGATTTTGATGCAAGAATGAATTTATGAAAGGACTTATGCTAGAAAATTCAAAGCGAACTCTCCCGAAAAGGGGATAAAAAATCATAAACTCTCAACTAGTCTAAGTGTTTATTTCTGGGACGATCGCTCATATGCATAGTCATAGTATGTATTATATCATAAGCTTGGAGAGTACACAAATCTGCACTAGTTAGAGTTAGGGTTTAGACAATTCTTAAAGGCAACATGGGTGACATAACACAGGTTTATTGGGTGATTTAAGGGTTAGGATAGACATGCGATACACATTTAATTGGTGTTAAGATAAAAACACAAAACAAATAGTCATATATAATCTAAGGTGTGGCTACTGTCCATCCATAGTCCAGTTCTTCAAGTGCAAAAACTTGATCATATCTTCATAGTGGGTTAGCTAATAATGAGATCTTGCGGAGCTGCTAACCCATTCTTCATAACATCAGATGGCTTATAGTTGCACCATCCTCAACATTACTAGGTGGCTTATAGTTGCACCACCTTTATACTTAGTTGGTTTTATAACACGTAACCAACCTTAGGAGTTATCACATTATGCGGCTTATAGTTGCACCACCTTTTTCCTTTTTTATTTTTATTATACTCCTGGACATACATAACATATCCCCCCACTTGAGATAAATAGTATCAAAAGTGACAATACCGGGGGGTCTTCTATGATCAAAATAATATGTCATCAACGAAAGGGCCAATCTTCAAACCATTTTACTGAACCATAGACTTAGGTAGCCAAAAATTTCAACACATTTGATAATATTAGACTACAAGTTGGTAAGGTGAAGTGGTTGTAACGAACATATAAATGGGTGAAAACATAGATTGGCCTAAACAAGGGTGATCTAGGGTTATTCTTACACTATTGTGAGTGCAACAAAAGGGTTTTTAACACGGGGAGGTTGAAAGTCAGTTGTAACTAGTCGATTAACACACTCATTATAGCTATTTGGGGAATTCCTGAAGTTTGCCTTCTCGAACCATATATTCCTGTAATCATTAGGTCTCAAAATGATGTACATGCAAAGTTCTAAAGTCTACAATACTACCGGCACACTCAATATTTTTGGTGGATTTTTGTATAATGAGATGAAAACAGAACATTAGGCTTAAACCTCACCAAGTAATAATAAAGGGTAATGTGCATTCGGCAAAGATTAATTCTAGTTTAGTAAGAAAAATATGTCAAAATTTTTAAAATCGGCACCATTTTTCAAAGAAAACTAGAAAATCAAAGGCAAGAATAGGTCAAGTGATAATTCTACTCTCATCCCCCCCTGTTGTTTTATACCAACGTCCCTAGTGTATCATAAAGAAATGAAATAAAGAGGAAGAGTAGAATTAGAACAAGAAACTCACTTGAGCATTGCTTCTGAACATATGAAATGTAATAAGCCGGTGGAGAAATCTAGAAAATCTCCATCGTGAGCAAAGCTCATTTTCCCCTGTGATCACTAAAACAAACTAATAGCATAAAATCGTTCAATGGAAATATACAAGAAATACAAACCTAACTCACTTTCGTAGGAATCACGGTTGCATTTAGCATATGCAACAAGCCTTTTAAACCAATTGGTGGCCCAAGTGGACGAGTGAAGTCTCGTGAGGGGGTTTTCCACGGGGTAACTACCACACAAATTTCCATTTAGATATACAAGTGTTTAGCAATGTTTTAAACTTTATTTTAAAGGTTTTTCTGAAAGGGTTTACAGCGTAACTCTACGTGGTTATGCCGTATTCATCGTGGTATTATATATTCTTAAAGATTTTTGATTATACATTACGGCGTAAACCATAATGCGGTTTATGTTCGTAATTTGAATTGGTTACGGCGTACCATGTAATTATGCTCATAACTGCTGCTAAATCAGCAAAGCTACCACACAATAATGGGTCGAGTCAGTCTCGAAAGTTACCTCCTAACTGTTGGAACCTATAAAACAAAGTAGAACATGCAAACCAACTAATATGCGAAAAATGAAATTTATTGATAAAAAGACAGGTTGTCTCCCGACAAGCACTTTTGTTTATTAACGAGTCTTTAAGTTAGACTCGTGCCCACTCTAAATTTTTGCAAAATATAATGTTTCATTTGTGTCATTCATATCTGTCCCATAATACTTCTTCAACCTATGTCCATTAACCTTAAATCTTACTCCATCCTTTCCACATACCTAAATGGTCCCATATGGATATACTCTACTTACTGTGTAATGTCCATATGTTGATCCCAATGAACAGATCTTGAACTCCTTAGCTTGATGTAAGGTTTAGTATCCTTGGATAAATCCAAAGGCACTAAGATTGAAACTTTGATTGTATGATACAAACTATGTGGAATCTAGTTTATACCACTAAGAAGAATAACAGTAAGATATGTTTAACATACAGAGATACAACCAAAACAATAAGCTCTAATATATTAATATGAACACTCTTTAATAGTGTTAGGGTTTACAACCTTGAAGCTATGAAAAACTATAAAAGACTGATGTATGTTGATCTATGCCTTAGGGTTCCTTTTATAACCAAAGAAACTAATGATCGGGTTACAAAAAAAAAAAAAACCATGTTAATTAAATAATGCATATTATTCTAATTTAACTCTTGCTATCATAATAGAAGTACTAACTATACAAAACTAACAACACTAAGTATTAACTAACAGTACTAACTATACTGGTAGCACTAACTATTATAGCAAGCAGTACTAATAACTTAGACTATTTTCTTTAAACTTCAACAACAGCACTATCTTGAACCAGCAATATTAACTTCCAAAACTAACAGTAGTAACTTCAGAAGCCTTCAATTCCCAACAATCCTCCCTTAACCTTGATATTCACCTTGTTAATTATCAAGTTTCTTCAGTATCAACATCTTGATCATCAGGAGGATGTATCAAAACACTCTTCTACTTCTGAAGTTGTGATCTTGTAAATCTGAGAAGCTCAAATGCCATCTCACTTTCATAATCAACCTTTAGTCTTCTATTTTGCATCCTTGAAAGCATTTCTTGAGTTAGAGGATATTTATTCTCAATCATCATGTGAATAGTAACTCCAGTATTCATCAACAGTACATGAACTCCACATGAGTCAAACAATCTCTAGCTTATCAAGTTGTAGTCCTGTTGATTCTTCCATATTTCATCTTTTCATTTAGGCTGAATAGGTCTTCAGATCTCCCCAAAGTAACAAGTCATATCCTTCTGGACTTGTTGTCTCATATCTTTCATTTACCAACCTATGTAGATCTATCACATCTTGTCTGTCCAAATCATCAAGCATCTCACTGAATATCTTGTAATTCTTGTAACTTCCATCTGCTCTGATGATTTGATAATACATCATATTTTCATTTAAAATATGTGTCTTCCAATCAACAATTGGATATTTGGTGGCCAGAGATTCAACATCAATAGCAACATCATCCCTTGGAACTCAGCCATTACTATCTCTAGCTCCTCTTTTCAAGTCATTATCGCTTTCTAGTTTCTGTTCTTGGAACTTTTTCTTTGAATCTGCTCTTGGTCTCTTTTAGTGCTTGTCTGCTTGCTGTTAACTGTCATCTCTATAGGTTTAAAGTCATCCAATCCACTTTTTCTCTTTTCTATAACTTCTGAATTCTTTAAAGTTCTTGAGCTTTAGTTGTTGATGAGTGTACTTACCCATATGTTTGAGGTAAGTAATCATCCTGTTCCTGACTTGAGTTCTTGTAGGTGGTTTGTTCCTTATTGCCTCTGCTCTTTCTGCTGCCAATTTTTTCTTTCTTCTTTCAAAGAATTCTGCTAATAATCTGGCTCTTTCTTTAATTGTGTACTTTCTTGCTCTTCATGTTGTCAGTCTTATAACCAGTCATGATCAGCATCTTTCTGGCTTGAGTTTCATCAAACTCTTTGGATAAAGCAGCACTAGTAGTTCTTCTAGGGGCTTTTTTTTTGGTGGTTCTTTTTATTTTTATGCTTGTCCCAACTCTGCTAACTCTTCCTCATTGTAATCTTTGAGAGAACTCTGATTACTTTCAATTGAGCATAACCCTTGATCCCTTCTTTTTTACTTTCTCTGGTTTCTCAGGTTCTTCTTCAACTAGTACACCTTTACCTTTGTCTTTTGGATCAATAGTTGGAATAGGTTGCAGTGTAGTTATTGATTTGATAGGTCTATGAGAATCTTCTACATCTTTAATAGCAACTCCTTTCTCCTTAGAGTTTTTTCTTCATCTTTATCAAAGTTATTTGAGCAATGTAAGATCTTCATCATAAATGCAGTTGCATCAGTTGTGGAGGTGTTCTGTTTAACAGTACTAATAGCTACACTAGTAGTAGTAAACTGGTGCACTAACAACACTAACTCCAGTGGTATCAGTATGAACTATCTCTCCTTCAACATCTTCCATGTCATCATCAAGTACCATAAAGTCACTCATCTTGGAACATTGACTTTGTCTTGCTCACTTTCCATCCCTATTTGTGGCATCCTCCTCATCCAAATCATCATCAGAAAACTCAACCTGTTTATATTTCCTCCTTCTTGAGTGGGAGATGCTTGACTTCCTCTTTCTTTTAATTTCTTAACTCTTGTGCTTTTGTTGAGCGATCTCCACAGTCTTTGCATCCTTTCTCGTTCTCCCAAGTCAGGCACCTGTTTTGTCAATGTATGTACCATATAGGCATTAAATTCTTTCCGTTTCAGCCTACCCACATCACTTCCAGTGTGTACTAAAAATAAATAAAATACCCCCTTTCCTGTGAGAGTGAAACATGGGGTTGTGGTTGGTACAATGTTCCATCAATTCATAAAGTATGTTCCATGACAGCCCCTCTCTCACTTCCAGATGTGATGTGAACTTCTGGGAAGGTGGGTCAGTATGGCTTTGTCAGAAGCACTCTATAAGACCTGTCTGAAGCAAAGCACCCCCATGGTTTTCTTGCGCCTGGGACTATCACCTGAACCATTTCCTGAGGAAGTAGGATCACAATTAATAAAATTGCGTGAGGACACGGCAATCCTTTAGTTTGGGGAATTTTGATAAGTGTTAAATTGTATATATAAAATACCCAGGATTTCGCCAATAAAAGCCAAAAATATGCCAAAAGATGGAAATATGTGTGCTTTTGTGTCATAATGTGCAGGAAAGGATATCAAAGTCAAAAAGAGCAAAAACAAGCAAAAACCGACAAGAAATGAAGAGACAAGTGATCATGAGGAAAGATATCAAAGCCGGATCAGCCCGACACAAGAGAAGAAAGTCAATGAAGACCCAATTGAAGTCAAAGGATCAATAATGACAAGTTTTCAAAAGTTCAAGGGTTCATTTGGATGTTTTGAAAGTCCAAGGACCAAAGATGTCAAAGTTAGAAAGTTGGTTTATTAAGAGGAAAAAGGAGATAGCAACTACAAGGGCCATATGTGTTAATTCTTAAAGTCATTTTAACACTACCATTGAAAAAGAAACACAAGGACTATTTGTGCAATATCTCCAAAGTTTCAAAACAAGGCGCGGGTTTAAACTTTCTCCCTAACCACCTTTAACAGCTTTTCCCGCCAAAACCCGAATTAAACCCAACTTCTCCAAACTCCTTTCCCGTTTCTCCCTACAACCCTACCTCGTATTTACCCATGTCCACATCATTTTGCACACGTGGCAACATCCAATTGGTTCGAACACATCACCAAAGACCATCAACGGCTAAGATTCAAATATAAGAGATCCAACGGCTGTGAAGGATCGAAGTTCTCATTTTCTTTTCATCTTTCTCCTATAAATAGGAGCTTATCAAGTAGTTTTAGTGTGTTGTATGTTAGTTAATTCAATTTTCTTTGTAATTTTCTCTATTAAGCTCACGTTTACTATTCATCTTTTCATTTAAGCTTTTAATCTTTCAAGTGAATTGTACTACTAGTTTCTTATCTTGTAGTTTTCTTTCTTAAGCAATAAAAACTAATTGAGTTGTTTTCATTTTGAAGTTTACATGTAATAAGCTGTTTTTTTAGTCAATAAGCTTGTAATAAGCTCATTTTAGCTTATTTTGTTTTCTTTAGTTCTCAAGTTGTTCTAATATTGCTAAAAAGTCTTCTAAATACTGTTTTTGTCTATTAGTGTTCAATTTCGTTCATTTGAATTCATATTGATCAAATTTGGAAGCATTGAGGAAGAATAAGCTCAAGTTGGCTTATTGAGCTTATAGCTTATTGGTTTAGAGGCTAAGGTAGCCATATAGGTTTTGGTTTGAAAGCCACTCACTCAGAAAGAGTGGCTAGTTCTGAAACTTCAATTCACAGGTTTCACCTTTTATATTTCATTATAGCATTTGATAGCCTATTTCATTAGCTTATTTCATTGTCTATTTTTATGCTTAATCCTGTTTAAATTTGTTTAGATAGCTTAGATATTCAAATATTTTT
>BQNB010129607.1:0-19087 GCA_026074375.1 Tanacetum coccineum
AACTATACATCAGCTGGCTGAAGTGTGACCTAAACTTAGCCTTAAGGTCATCGAAATTCACTATGCTGCCTAGTTTTTGCCCATTCCACCAATACGAGCAGAGTCTCGCAAGGTGTAGGTAAACATATGATAAGCCACTGGCACAACCCATTTCTGCATTCTAATTGCCCCATCGAATAAATGTAGAAAATTATTTAAACCCCCCTTCCCGTCATAAGTACTTATGTGTATGGGCATTTTTAGACCATCGGGTAAAGGGTAATATTCGATACATCTTACGAAGGGTGTAGCGGATCCAACAAGCTCAAAGTATAGGCAATTATAAGGTGGTGCGTACATGGGAATAGCATTAAAGGAACTATAGTTGTGTGTAGGAGCACTAAGGTGGTGGCTAGGGAACGACTACTATGAAGGATACCCTCCAAAGGAGGGGTTTCCTCCCATGGAGGGAGGTTGATAAGCCGATGGCTGGCTTAAAGGTACATTACTATGGGGAGTATAAGGATAAGCATAACTAGGGTGGTTAGCCTGACCATTCATAGGAGGTATAAACCATGAGGGTACGATTGAGTTTGAAATGGAGTGTACATACCATTAGGGGGATGATTCCCCCTTTGATTGATCGAATGCTTATTGCCTACGTACCCACAGGCTATGGAAGGCTACAATGGATCCCCTGCTTTTGTCCTTCCTAAGTGTGCATCCAATAACAGAGGTAAGTTAACCTCTGCATTCCCTCCATTACCCGTTTTCCTATTAGACACGTCCCCTCTTATTTCCTCTATTGTCCTGCCTATTCCGTTCGGAGCCCTCTCTGATATTCCTTCGAATCCTACAGTTCTCCTATTGGCCCTACGAATGACCGGAGACCCAATCCGTAAGGCTGGGCGTGCTTGCCTATTGGACGGAGGTCTGGGTTCCGCTTCAATACCTTCATCATTATCGTCGCTGGAGTACTTTAGTTGTCTCTGCAACCCTTCATCTCGTGCTTGTCTTCTATAATCCTTCATCAAGGATTATAGCGTCTTGAAATTGGCTTCAACGAAGGTTGGGCTAATTACCGATTCAGGATTAGCCAATGTCGAAGCACGGTAAATGGGGGTGTTTCGGGATGAGATCGTGTAGTGAAGGTGGAGGTAGAGGTAAGTCGTGAGTGTTGGTGTTTGGTAATAGGGTTAAGGTCGAGAAACCCGGCGGGGGTGTAACTTCTCTTCCTGATGTAATGCTAAAAAAGTAGCTAACGTGGTTAAGTGGTTACAAACTCAAAAATAACGGGACTAATAGTAGCGGGTACCACATATGGCGTCACTGATTGTATAATAGATGGTACGACCACGCCTTCGATGGTGATAGAAGGATTTAGGGGTTGTGTGTTCCAGGTAAGTTGTCTGTAACCTGCAATAAGAAATACGAAGACACTACGTTAAGTGATTACGTAGGGGTTGAACCCTATAAACCACCTCCGGCGTGCGAATAAGTATGTGATATGGTAAGTAAGTGATTTGAGAGAGTGTCTAGGTGTTTAGAGAGCATACCATAATGAAATGATCAACCAAACTATTTATATGAGAGGAGAAATAGCTTCGGGTGTAGCTTAGCACGTTTTTAGGAGGTCATGGGGGTGTCCCATGATATGTGGTAACCGCTGGGTTTAGTGCCCCACGTTCTCTTCCTTGGCGGGAAAGCCTTGGTTGAGAGGTGATCGTGGGGGGCAGACTAAGTCAAGGATAGTCCCGACTCAATCGTCTTCGGATGTCACACCTCGAAGGGTGTGAGACTTCGACTCGCGAATTTCCAACCGGTAACCATTGTTCGTGAATGGTTTTACGCCAATAGAATTTAAGGGGACTACTTAGCCTTTCGAGTAAGTAGCTTTCGAGAGAGTTCGAAGGGGAGACCTTCGAAATGCTCGGAGGGTACGTCAGCAATAATCATATATTTGAACGAAGTAATGCATATTACTCTATGTTTACACTTTATATAATATTGTGATAAATATTACACAACATTCATTGACTAGTAAGTACCTTTCACCGTCAATCATCACCGTAATGCTACTAACTACCGTTTTTGTATAGCCATTGCATCACAATGCATATGTACTCTACCATATTAAATATGAGATAGTATGCGATAAAGCTATTCTCTAAAATTCTCACAATGTGTAAAGTTATTATCACGAAAAACATATAATCCAATAATATGGTTCGCCAAAAGTTTTGATTACATTGTACCGGCTGCTACAGCCATAAAGTGCTTACTATAACACATAAGCATAAGCCAAAACACAAGCTTAGTCAAACACCCCCTGTAATATTTTGGAAAAAAAAGTCCATTTCATACTGAAACAAGTAGTTAATATCGAACCAGAGGATCTTCAATTCGTGGTAATAATGAACGGTTTCACTTTGTTGTTACTCATTTAACACCTACAAAAACGGAACCAAACCCTAAAAGACGGAGAAAAAAAACATCGAACCACATTCTCATTTCCACAATCACAAAGACCAAAAAACAAAACACACAACTAACTATGTGCAATTATCCTCATGATCACCATGCACATATCAAAGGATCAACGTAAACACATTCACCATAACTAATCTTTTATAAAGAAAATGGAAGCATTAACCGAGCTATGTGATTTGATCTCGAAAAACCCAATCCTATACACGTCCAAAATCGCGTGGATATGCAAACGTTGTCCACAGCCCGAATCACTTCTCTCTGGTTCACCACGAATCTCACGTTTCCAACTCAACGCAATTCTAGCTACCGCTAGATTCATTTCACAATGTCCTAACTACGAGGACAACACGCCTCGCATGACTGTGCTAGAGTTTCTTAGATCTATTCCTTCGTCGTTTAGTATGTCGTTTTGGCCTAAGTCGTATTCCCATGCATTGATCATGTCGTTTTATAATGAGTTTTTGTCATACGTTGTGAAAGGGACGGAGTTGTATCCAGATTTTAGTACTGATGTGGCTGGTTTCATGGGGGGGATTGTGTTTGCTGCGCTAGATGATGCGGGGGCTGATTTAGCGATTTCTAGAGCGTTTTTGTCTGCATTGGCAGAGAGTTTTCCGCAGATTATTCCTTTGGATGGGAATAAGTTGGTGACGCGGTTGCTTGATTCGTTTTTGGGATTGAGTGATACGGGTGCCTCGTGTAGTGTTGGTAATAGTATTGATGGATTGGGTAGTCCCACTGGTAGGGAGAGTAAGGGTGTGTCATATTTTTTAGAGGAGTCGGTTGAGTATTTGGAGAAGCAAGAGATTGCGTTTAAGTTGATTGAACGTGTTCTTGATAAAGTCCAGGTTGATACTAAGCTTTTGGAACGTATACGGCTTATTACCAAGGAGCAACTGCGTTTGATGACCTCTTTCCTGAAGGTATAAGGGCTTATCAGTCGACAAACATATTTCAATATATTGTCTTTTAGTACTTTGATTTGTAGTTCACTAATTTCACCTTACTAATATAAGTTGCTGCAATTTCAAAAGTTTCAAAGAGCGAATTGCATATAAAGGTAACCAAGTAACCAACTATGGCCTGCTTTTAGTTTCGGATGACCCTCAAGTTCAAAACAAATTAGTTAGGGGGGTATTTGGCTAAGCCTATTGAAAGACGCTTATTGTGTTCAACTTCTTAAGCCTCTAAAAAGCTATTAAGCGCTTTGTGGGAAGTGTTTGGATAAGCTTTTGGTGTTTTGATAACACAATAAGCTAATAACAACCTAAATAAGCTTTTCCATAAACCACCCATAGGTTATTACAATAGCAACTGTTGTCAAAAATTTACGAATTGTCAGAGATATAGTTGGCTTGTGAATGAATAAAGATCACGGGGTTTTCATTGTCTAACAGTTATGTCATTATCTTCAGCTTTAGCGTCTAAAATAAAAGTTTTTGAAAGCTGGTTACCATAAATCAATTTTGTGAAAAGATTGATAGTTTAGTATGGGCTAAAAAAGTTGGTCACCAGTTTTATGCAATTAACCCGATTTTATATGAAGTTGGAATATACACTAGCAAGTATCTGAACTGATGTTTTGTTGACAGATAAGGAAGAATGACTGGACAGATCAAGGTTCATCACTGAAAGCGAGAATTAATCTAAAGCTTTCTGTTTACAAGGCTGCTGCTAAGTTAAAAGTAAGAAGTCATGTCTCATCCGATACAGAGGGGAAGACATCAAAGAAATTATTGCATGGGGCTCTTGCGTTGTTAGTAGAAGCTGCTGAAGCTTGTCTCTACTCAGTGTGGCGTAGGTTGAGAACATGTGAAGATCTTTTCAGCTCATTGCTTGATGGTATCTCGAAAATTGCTTTCACTCGTGGAGGTCATCTACTAAGGGTTATACTTATCCGATTCAAACAGCTCGTGCTAATCACATGTGCTCAGGTAGGAATTTTTTGGTTATTTGCTGTATACTTGTTCGGTTTTTGTTTTGTTGTTTTATTTGTATCTTTGCATTATGACACTTTGAATAGGCTGAGACTTGGGAAAGTAGCCAAGGAGCTATGTTTGACAGTGTCTTAAAGACTAGCTGTGAGATAATCGAATATGGATGGACTAAAGACAGGGCCCCAGTGGATACATTTATTATGGGATTGGCTACAAGTATTCGCGAACACAATGATTATGAGGAAAAGGTTTGTTGCATTTTTTTCATACCTGCAAAACAACTAAATATTAATCAATCATAAAAAACGGTTACTGATACCTTAAGTACAAACATACATATTTTCTTTTTCTACTGTTATGACATAGGATGGCTAAGTACCTCATAACAATCTAATTCCATTTAAGATTTAAAATGCAGTCTCAGTGATACATGATCTGTTAAATTTTTTGTTTTGCTCCACTGTCCAACTCTCATTGGCAAATTCAGCTAACTGCCTTCTAATCTTATGGCAGGGGTTTACATTTATCAGAATTTACTACTCGGTTTATTGAAACAGATTACACATACTTACTAATTGAGTTATTACCTCAGGATGCTAATGAGAAGAAGGCTGTTCCTATTGTACAACTCAATGTTATTCGCTTGCTTGCTGAGATAAATGTGCAAGTTAATAAAGCTGAAGTTGTTGACACGATTTTGCCATTATTCATAGAAAATTTAGAGGAGGGTGATGCTTCAACACCTGGCTTACTGCGCCTGCGGGTATAATCCCAATAATAAAATTGTTTAAATGATAGCAAATTAAGAAATTGTCTCTTTTGTGGCATACTAAGTTTTTGTTTGCTGAGTTGTTGCAGATTCTTGAGGCAGCTTCTCGAATGGCAAGTTTAGGCTTTGAAAAGTCGTATCGTGAAGTTATTGTGCTAATGATGAGGAGCTACTTAAGCAAACTTTCTAGCATCGGTTCTGCTGAAAGCAATGCATTGCCAGAAGAAGCCAATAGAGAACGTGTTGAGGTAATTAGTCTTTTCTTTACATCAATCTAGCTTCTATTTTTTTGACACATGCTGTCAAATGTTGCCTCCTTTTCCTAGCATGAAAGGAGTAACTTATGTAAGCTGATGTCTAAACTAGTATATCAATAATAAAGTAATATTGAAACTGTTGAAACAATACTAAGTTTTTGTACAATAGTATTATCTTAGATAGATGCTCACTAGTTCAATTAATTCTAGACTCTTCCTGCAGGATTTGAGTTGATAGCTAGAGGCCTTACAAATGCTAAATTGCGGGTCGACTACCGTCAACGCCTGTTATCATTATGCTCAGATGTAGGCTTGGCTGCTGAGTCCAAAAGTGGAAGGTATGCGTTAATTCTGGTGTTCCATGTAACATATGACATGTGAATTATGTTTAAAACTAAAGTGTATTCATTTGTATTGCAGCTGTGGGGCTGATTTTCTTGGGCCATTACTTCCTGCTGTGGCTGAAATATGTTCTGATTTTGATCCGACAGTAGATGTTGAACCTTCACTTCTGAAGTTATTTCGTAACCTATGGTTCTATGTGGCTCTGTTTGGTTTAGCACCACCTGTGCTAAATCATTCTTCTCCGACGAAGCCAAATGCTACACCATCAAACACTGCGGGAAGCACAACTGCAGTTTCTCTTCAAGCTGTGAATGGACCATACATGTGGAACCCTCAGTGGTGTTCTGCTGTTAAACGTATATCTCAAGGGACCCCGCCCTTGGTGAGTTGGAATTTACTTAGTACCTTTTAATTTATGCTTTGAGACGATGATATTTTCTACTAACCCGAGTAGTGTAAAAATGGTACTCTGGTCAGGTTGTTAGCTCTGTCAAATGGCTTGAAGATGAGTTAGAACTTAATGCTCTTCACAACCCTGGTAGCCGTAGAGGAAGTGGAAATGAAAAAGCTGCTGCAAGCCAAAGATCAGCACTTTCTGCTGCTTTAGGTGGCCGTGTTGAGGTTTATGCAATGAGCACAATTTCAGGTATACAGACATGCATTTTCTTCATCTTTTTTTATGTACTAAGCAATACAGCTAATGTTCTACAAGATAGCCAGCATTTATTTTTAGTAAGATTATTGTTATACTTCTGTTCCTGAAAGATGGTCTAATTTATTGCTGAAATTTTTCAGGAGTAAAGGCAACTTATCTTCTTGCAGTTGCTTTTTTGGAAATAATAAGGTTCAGCAGCAATGGTGGACTCCTTAATTGTAGTCCCAATTCCACAGCTTCCAGGAGTGCCTTCAGCTGTGCTTTTGAGTATTTGAAAAGCCCAAATCTCTTACCTGCTGTTTTTCAATGCTTAATGGCCATTGTCCACCGTGCTTTTGAGACAGCATTATCATGGCTGGTAATTTTCATGTGGTTTACTTGCTAAACATTTTTGTTCATCCTTTAAACGTCGTTGTTAGACCCATTTCTGGCCTATATTTATGTCTCCGCTATGGGTTTTCCTTAAAAGTATAATTATTTATTGGTGTATATAATGGGTACAGGAGGATCAAATATTTGAAACGGGGTATGCTATGGATGTCAAGGAGTCGATTCTTGCAATCCATGCATGTTTTCTCATCAAAAGTTTGTCTCAAAGAGACGAACAGATTCGAGAAGTCTCTGTTAAACTGTTGTCTCAACTAAGAGATACATTTCCACAGGTACAATGTCGTATTTCTCATAACGTGTTTTATATATATTTATTATCCTATCATTACGCGATCACATGCTTGCAGATCTTGTGGAATTCATCTTGTCTAGATTTTCTTCTATTCTCTGTGAATAATGATCCACCTTCAGCCGTTGTTAGTGATCCTGCTTGGATAGCTTCCGTTCGAGCTTTATACCAAAAAATTGTGCGCGAATGGATTATTATTTCACTATCACACGCTCCATGCACGAGCCAGGGTCTTCTTCAGGTACGTCTAAATAAAAAAAGATCTTAGTTATTTTTCAACAAAAGAGCAACAAAAAAATATTCAAATCTTTTGTTGTATACTCCAGGAAAAACTTTGTAAAGCCAATGTGTGGCAAAGGGCACAGCCCACAACGGATGTTGTTTCCCTTTTATCTGAAATAAGAATCGGTACTGGCAAAAGTGATTGCTGGACAGGAGCAAAAACTGCAAATATTCCAGCAGTGATGGCTGCAGCAGCTGCTTCATCAGGAGGAAATCTTAAATTAATGGAGTCGTTTAATCTTGAAGTTCTTAGTACTGCTATTGTTAGTGCTACAGTCAAGTGTAATCATTCTGGTGAGATTGCTGGCATGACACGGTTATACGAGAATATGGAAAAAGCAGACGACGATTTTGAAGTTGCACCATCTCCTAGTCCTAGTGGTCTTTCGAGATTAATATCCGGAGCTTTTCCTCAAGCACCACAGCCTAAAAAAGAATCTTTTGGGTCGATTTTACTTAATAAGTTTGTGCGTCTTCTTCAAAAGTTTGTTTTTAGTGCTGAGAAAGGTGGTGAAGTGGACAAGTCTTCATTTCGAGAAACATGTTCTCAGGCTGCTGCACTGCTTCTATCAACTCTGGTAAACATACAAGCAATAGGCATCCGGCCATCCGTGTACCTGGAATCAGTATGATATTTAGGGGGTGTTTGGCATTACGTTTTGAAAGTGATTATATATTTATATTCTTTTCAAGTTACATATTTTCTAGTTTTTTTTCAAACATCAGGCGCACATCCAAACACCAAACATAGCATTTTAGGAGGTTGTATGAATAAAAAATAGATGACTTCCAACCCGTTCCACCCATTTGACTCGTTAACTAATTTTTTGACCTATTTAAAATAAATCAGAACCCACTTGACCCATTCATAAGTAAACAAGCCAAAATCATAGCTTCTTTTATCCAATTTTTTTTTAAGAATTTCGAATAAAACAATTTCAGGAATCAGATTCGAAAACCAATGTAGAGAGCTTCTCACAACTGCTGCGTCTTCTTTGCTGGTGTCCTGCCTACATTTCTACAATTGATGCAATGGAGACTGGTATATTCATCTGGACATGGTTAGTTTCTGCTGCACCTCAATTAGGCCCCGTGGTCCTTGCAGAGCTTGTTGATGCATGGTTATGGACAATCGATACAAAACGTGGTCTCTTTGCATCTGACACAAGATATTCAGGACCTGCTGCCAAGTTAAGGCCCCACCTTTCACCGGGTGAACCAGAATCACCACCTGAAAAGGACCCCGTTCAACAAATTATGGCACATAAGCTATGGATTGGATTTTTCATTGATCGTTTTGAGGTGAGGAAATTATTTTTGTAGCCTTTTTGAAACGTTGTTGAGTTATGGGTTCATTTTGCTGTGCTTTTGCAGGTTGTGCAGCATGATAGTTTGGTACAACTCTTGCTTCTTGGTAGGATGTTACAATCGACTACAAAACTTCCATGGAAATTTTCACACCACCCAGCTGCTGCTGGAACATTCTTCACAGTTATGCTACTTGGACTTAAATTTTGTTCATGTCAGTATCGTGGCAGCCTACAAAAAATTAGATTAGGACTTCAGCTGTTGGAAGACATGCTTTATCGGTAACTTTTAAATTAAAATCGTAGATTCTGACTTCTTTTCATGTTAACTAGTGAATTTGACTTTTTGTGAAATACTATAGGGCCACATTAGGTTGGTTTGCCCATGAACCTGAATGGTATGAAGCTGATCATGGGAATTTTGCACATAGTGAGGCTCAGTCTGTTTCTACATTTGTCCAGTTTTTACAAAATCAGATAAACAATCCGAATGGGAGCTCTTTGGTCGATATGGTAAATTAGTGATATTCTGCAAATTCATTTCGTGCTTATGCAACATTTTATGAATTACTTTAATTTTGAATTCTCCAATCACAGAAGGATCAGTGTCATCCTGTATGGGGACCAATGGAAAGCTATGCAGCGGGTAGAGATAAGAGGAAGCAGCTACTTCTAATGTTATGCCAGCATGAAGCTGATAGGCTCGAAGTTTGGGCACAGCCTGTTAACACCAAGTAAATTGACAAACAATGATCTTACATAATTGAAAATCTTTTAATCAATCATTTACTAATCTATACTGATGAATTATAGAGAGAGCACAATATCTAAGGCGAGAACTTCCTTGGAGAAAAATCCAGCTGAGCATGCAAGAACTGCATTTGCTGTTGATCCTCGGATTGCTTTCTCGTTAGGTGCTAGATTTCCAACAAATACTGATCTAAAGACAGAACTTACTCAGTTGGTCCAGGTCAGCCATGTTTGTTGATATTCAGTAATTAAAACATATAGTTTTTATGTTATATTTTTATATACATTTTATATGTTGCAGACACATATCTTGGAGATCCGTAACATACCCGAGGCTTTGCCATATTTTGTCACCCCTAAGGCTGTGGATGAAGATTCTCCCCTTTTGCGACAATTACCATACTGGGCTGCTTGTTCAATTACACAATGTCTTGAGTTTTTTACTCCAGCATACAAGGGTCACCCACGTGTTATGGCTTACATTTTAAGGGTATTGGAGTCTTATCCTCCCTCCAAAGTAACCTTCTTCATGCCCCAACTCATTCAAGCTTTGAGGTATGATGATGAGGTGGGTATTGGCAAGGACATTCTTCTTATCTTTTGTATTGCTTTTAAAAAATGGCCGGGAACGGATTGTAACTGGTTTGTGGTTGATACAAATCATTTTATAGCATGTGTCAGTAAGACCAGGTGAGTGAGGTTGAACCGCCTACACTTTTTTGTCCATTTTGAAAACTTCTTAGTAATTATTAATGCTTTTGTTATGGTTACATAATCAAAACCATAACAATAATAATCTAAATATCTGAACAAATAATTCGAGAAAGACGTGGCATAAGAAATATATTTTGGGCAATCCTCAGCCTATTTGACTGGTTTGACACTTCGACCAATTCCCCTTTTAGCTAAAAAAATTTATATGATCTATGAGATCAAACATAATGGAGAGTGACCCACTCATAAGTATACACGTCAAAATTACCACCTCTGAAAAAACAATTGCCATCTTTGAAGCTCAGTTAGCGATGATTTTCCTTGTTGCTCAGCATGCAAAAAATTTTAGCTGTATTTTGACCAAAATGCACCTTTGACAACATTACTATTTGTTTTCTACACAATCGTAATTCACAATTACCTCAAACTTGCAGCTGTTGGTTGAAGGGTATTTGCTTAGAGCTGCTCAAAGGAGTGACGTGTTTGCTCATATACTAATTTGGCAGTTACAGGTCAGCAAATACATATAAAGAGAATTCACATTTTACATTTCATGAGGTAATTGGAGTGTCTATTGATAACAGGGAGAGACATGTGCTCCAGAACAAGGTAAAGAAGCAATGACACCAAAGGTACTTTCTTTATCCATAGTCATTTTGTGTTGTCTGTGCACAAAACAAGAAAATGGCTGTTTAGATAATTACCATTTTACCCTCTTCAGACGCAAGCTTTTCTAGCTCTACTGCCTGTTGTTAGAGAACACATCATTGAAGGTTTCAGTCCTGAGGCCCGTGGCGTGTTTAAAAGAGAATTTGATTTCTTCGAAAAAGTCACCTCTATATCAGGTGTTTTATATCCTCTTCCAAAAGAAGAAAGGAGAGCCGGCATTAAGAGGTATTTTTTCTATAAATATACTACTTCCTTAAAAATATATTTTATTAATTATATATATGATTTTGTGTACAGGGAGTTGGAAAAAATTCAGTTGGATGGAGATGACCTTTATCTACCTACAGCTCCCAATAAACTTGTAAAGGGTATTCAGGTAAATAGTGGAATTCCATTGCAGTCGGCAGCCAAAGTCCCGATTATGATCACTTTTGATGTGGCTGATCGAGATGGGGACCCTAATGATATAAAACCCCAAGCTTGTATTTTCAAGGTACGTTTCACTACTCTCGAACCTCTAATATAGTGAAACAGAAACTACAGCGGGTTAAATAAGCTTCTTTATGCAGGTTGGAGATGACTGTCGACAAGATGTACTTGCTTTACAAGTAATTTCACTTCTTAGAGACATATTTGGAGCAGTTGGACTCAATCTTTATTTGTATCCTTATGGAGTGCTTCCAACCGACCCGGAAAGAGGAATAATTGAGGTGACTCATTTGCAATGTAATCATTCTATTTTTGAGTGTAGAGAAATTTGTTACATTAAATTCCCTCAGGCCTTTGGTCTAGTGGTATGTGTGTACCCCACCAACCTAGAGGTTGTGGGTTCAAGCCTCGCTGGAGGCATTTGTGAGATAGGTGGTATAGGGTGTGTGAAAAAATTGCCGTTCAAAACAAAAAATGTCCTCAGGCTTCCTCAAGCTATATAATTGTTGTAGTGCTTATATCACAATCATCAACTCTATATAATTGCTTAATGGTCTTGTAAATGTCGTTTTTTAGAATCTACCGTGAATTTATGTGTTTTTGTCTGTGCAGGTTGTCCCAAATTCAAGAAGCAGAAGTCAGATGGGTGAAACGACTGATGGTGGTTTATATGAAATATTTCAACAGGACTTTGGGCCTGTTGGCTCTCCAGGTTTTGAAACTGCACGCGAAAATTTCATTGTCAGCAGTGCTGGTTACGCTGTTGCTAGTTTATTGCTTCAGCCAAAGGATAGACATAATGGAAATCTTTTATTTGATAGGTAAAGCTCAAATAACTTCTATACAGTGAGAAGTTAATATTTTTAATAACCGTTGTATGATATGAGTAATAAGTTGTGAATGATTTAAGTGTTGGTTTGTGATTGCAGTGTGGGTAGGCTCGTCCACATTGATTTTGGCTTCATTCTGGAGACGTCACCTGGTGGGAACATGCGGTTTGAAAGTGCTCATTTTAAGTTAAGCCATGAGATGACTCAGTTGCTTGATCCTTCTGGTGCTATGAAAAGTGATACTTGGCACTTATTTGAAAGGTAAGACAACGCCTTCACTTTACTCGTATGCCTTCTAAGAACTCTTAGTGTTCAAACAGAAAACCATACTCCCTTCTTCCAAAAGTACATGCAACATTTGACAAGATACAGAATAAAAATACATAATCAAGTCACTGGTAATTCTTTTGGACCTGACCCAAGAAGAATTACTCTTATATACAATTCACAAATGGTCGGCGGCACTGCAGCTGCTACAGTGCTTGCTACAGTGCTTGCTACAGTGCTTGCTACAGTGCTACAGTACCGGCCCAAAAATTTAGCTCAAAGTAAAAAAAATATTTACAAAACGGCCCCTCAACTTTTAATTGTTTACGACTTTTTTACATAAACTTAAAAAAAAAAAAAAACCCCCTCAAGTTTCTTTTGTTCGCCCCCCGCCGCAACGCGCGGGTTAAATTCCAACTCGTTAAGAAACAAAGACTAAAATAAACACTATGACATGTGGATCATAAAACACACTCTGGGTCCAAATAAAATAAGGGCCTTTTAATCTTGGGCCTATTGGGTAGGGGTCAAATGGTATGCAATATGGGGACTTTTTATGGGTCGGGTCAAGTACTCAAGTGAACCAGGATACACTTTTTCTTCGCTTTTATTTACAACAAGTGTGATTGCCCGCGCGATGTTGCGGGGCGTTAATTTTTTTTTTTGCTGGTTTATTTTTTCGGTCTCATGTTTAATAGTTTGTTTTTTTATATGGGTTTATGTGTTAGGCGTCATGTCGTGGGTATTTTTTGATCTGAATAAATCAGTACTTTTGTTTTTTCCTATTTTGTGCCGAGCAATTTTTTTTATATTAATTTGTGCGGGCCGGTTTTATTTTTTCGGTCTCATGTTTAATAGTTTGTTTTCTTTATATGGGATTATGTGTTTGGTATCATATCGCAGATATTTTTTTATCTGAATAAATAAGTACTTTTGTAATTTTGTTTCCTATTTTGTGCCGAGCAATTTTTTTAAAGTCGTCAAGTTAAAGAAAAAGAAAAACCAAAAAAATAAAAAAAATTGTCAAATGGGCCGGCCCAAAGTGGAAGCCCAATGGGTCGGTCACTGTAGCAACTACGTCAAAATGACGTAGTTTTAACTCATTCATAGTATATACATATAATGATGGTCTAATGTTTGAAATAAAACAATTTCGGAGGACTTTTGCGTTTTAAATACGCTGGAGGTAAGTTATGATCTGTTTGACCCATTTCCATCTATTTTTAAGAAGTTTTTACCAGTTTGACCCATTATAGTAAAAAATGTCGTTAATGCCTTTTAATAAGGACAACAGGGGAATCTTACGAACTAACATCAGTGTACTATTAACGTTTGGTAGTTGTTACACATAACCCAAATATAAATCATGATTAAAAGCTAAAACCTTACCCAAACGGGAACGCTTCATTAATTTTGGCATAGAATACAAATATTTAATTTATTTATTTATGAGGGCCAAAAGAGCATTTAGTTAACTTTCATTTGCAATAAAATGATGCCTTTAATATAATTATAAATTGTTATTTAAGTCATGTTCATGTGTTGTAGTTTAATGTGCTTTTTTTTATCAGTTTGTGTGTCAAGGGTTACCTTTGTGCTCGCCGACACATGAATGGGATTATAAACACGGTACTGATGATGGTAGAAAGCGGACTACCTTGCTTTAGCAGAGGAGAACCCATTGCAAACTTAAGAAAAAGATTTCGTCCAGAGATGAGTGAAAGAGAAGCAGCAAATCACATGATCCATATATGTGCTGATGCATATAACAAATGGACTACTGCTGGTTATGATTTAATCCAGTACTTACAACAAGGCATCGAAAAATGATCATGATTATTTATATTATTCAAGGGTGTTTTAGACATTTAATTAAGTTAGAACAGTTTGTTGGTTGATAAAGTGCAGTTGTAAGTTATGCAAACTTAATGATGATGACTTATATCATGTGCACAGAATCTTGATGCCTGTTATTTTTTGTCTTATAGAACTAATCATTGGCTAAATCATGAAAATTTCTGTAATTTATTTTAGGATATGGTTTAAGAATCATAATGATATGTTCGTCTCATATTATTAAACCTGTGACTAGCTATTTTTCTCATTATTATTATTTTTAGTACTTTTAATACTCATAAATTGTTAATGTTTACATATACCCTTATCGGAACCCATCATGGCCTCCTTTATCTTTGGGACACGCAGTAGGCGACCCGTCTCTTGCTCTATCGATGTAGATGGTCTATCCACTTTTGAGTCAGACTGCTTGTATGGTTGTCTTTTAAAGTTACAACTTTGATATAATTCAAAAGGATGAGTGACCATTGGGGCATTGGGCTATATTTCTTTCAAAAAGTAGTTTGATAAGGGAATGAGACGATCACTAAAATCTTACAGTATCATTTTAAGTACTGGTTACGTAGAGTACATAACTAAATGAACGTTTTCACCGAAAAAATCAATCTTGTTACAAAACCGGTGCCAATGATTAGGCATTTTAAAATCCAAAAATTAAGCTGTATCAAAAGACTTTTTGCTATCAACATTGAAAGCTAAGTTTTAAATCGACGGTATATACCATATTTCACATAGATTCGTATAAAATCTGGATCCATATGCTTGTTCTTTTCTTAGCTTCACCTCTCCCACTTATTGCGTTTGTTCTTATTAGTTGTAAGAGGTGACAAAACATTTCGAGTGGCTAACTGTTCTTACTATATATTATAGCCAAACATACGTGAAAAGGTGGGAGATTGAAAGCTACGGATATGACCACATAAACTTTGTCTATAACAACTCAATATGTATACGTCGTCCTTCTTTCCAGTATAATCCGTTCACAAGAGGTCATATTTATCCAAATTATTGACCACTAAACTAAAACACAAACCATACAATGATTTTTAGACTGAAAATAATATGAATTTCGATTCAGATTGTAATACTTAAAATCAAAACATTATAGTTTTGTTTCACATCTCAAAAACCAGCCAAATTATTTTTGCATTCCTTGGCTAAGAGTTGCATCATAACACTAAAAATGGTTAATTAATATAAAGACTAATATAATACCAGTCATATACTTATCATTATGATAAATGATGACGACAATAATCATATATTTGTATGAAAACTGACTTGTTAGCATTTGGGTATGAATTATTTGACACGCCAAATTTTCACTTGAAACAATTTTCCCGAATTATCGATTGGAAAACAAGATAAAATGTGGAACTTATTATAACAGATGACTTAGAATACTGTTAATAATGCTAATCAACAGCGGATCAAAGTTACTCCCACACGTCTTAAACTTGTGTTTCAGACATGTTTGTCAACATTTTGAAGTCAAGTGATTGCAAATTTAATAGTCTTCGTCGTGATAATTATTGATTTTGCTTAATACTGTTATATGTACTTGTCTTTCACTTGTCATCGTTTTCCTTGAATAATTGTGTGGTTCCATACGAGAGTATCTTTGCAGAATATGAAGACAAACAGATTCATAAAAATAAGCATTTCATTGTCAAATAAATTTGCTTCTAAAGCAACACCACATGATTATATCATCTAATATGCCTAAAAAACACGTGTCACATGAATTAGTGGCTCTAATTAGTACTCAAATATGTTGGTGTTATGTCATTTTATTCGTGTTAAACATAAAAGCAGCGTTACATTTGTTTGGACGGCTGAAAGTTGTTGAAATACCTTGATAGTCTTGGATATGAATCTTACATGTATAAACCAATAAGTCATCAATATATTAGGTCACACTTATTGAGTTTCAGCCGTAGTTTAACTGGTTTTTAAGCCAATAACTGCTATTGTCTTTCATTCTTTCAGTTTTTTTTATGCATTTATGAAAACGATACTCATTGGATTGAGGCACAGCTCATCAAAGGGAGCCACATTACACTCGCAAGACTTCCTTTAAGGAAACAAATATCAAACTAGCATAAATACATACAAAAATTATATACGGAGTAAATGATACATAACAACTAATAGAACAGTTATAACCATTTTGTGGCGTCTTATAGACCTCAAAATCATTATGCAATATAATCATTCTTGTTTGAAGGTAAAGACTATTACATATATATCATTTATCTTGTAACCAACACAAACTTCGAAAACTTAGTTTTGGGCCTTCTTTGATATCATTTCAGCCTCTTTTGCCCTATCCAATTCTGCCTGTCTTGTTCTCCATCTAAAGAAAGTCCCAAACACTTCATCAACTTCTTCAAGGTTTTTACCTCGTGTTTCGGGGTACAGGGTATAAAAGAACACGAACCCCACAATCGCTACACCCGTAAATAAAAAGAAGGCCCCACCAATCGTAATCGCCTTGAATAGGGATATAAATGTCATTCCAATTACCCCACTCACAACTCTATTCATTGCCACACCCATACTACATCCTTGGGCCCGCAACCTCAGTGGAAAAATCTCTGAGCTGTACACCCAAGTGATCGGGCCCATCCCGATCGAAAAGAACGCCACATAGGATAAAATTGTGGCGATACAAAGCGCTATAGCCCATTCCATCTTATGATCAGAATGGTCTATGATAGTCAGCCCGATCCCAAGGCCCATTAAAGATAAGATCATACCGGCTACACTAGATAATAGAAGTGGTCGACGTCCAACCTTATCTAGAAAAAACGTCGCTACTAGAATAAAGATAGTTTTCACGAAACCAACGGCTATGGTTGCTAGTAGCTTTGGTGTTCTCTCAACAATCCCAGCCTTTTCAAAGATTCTTGGGCTATACAACACAACAGCGTCTATTCCACTTGCTTGTTGGAAGAAAGAAAGACGCAATGGCTTGCCACAAAATATGGCGAACTGGTGTTGTTTGGATGTTATGAGCTACTCCTTCCATATGCCTCCACCAGCTATCTTTTTGACACTTGTACAATATCGACGTTGCAGTCCTGTCAGGTATTGCCCGCAGCGGCCCTTTTAAGTCAGCTAACGCGAAGCTTCAAGATTCTTTCAAGCTATCAGATGTTTTATCAAGGACAATTTTGGCATCACCTAGTCGACCTTGCATGACAAGCCAACGAGGTGACTCAGGCATGCCTAAGACACCTAAAGCTAGGAATATCGAAGGGATGGCTCCTATTCCTAGCATGAATCGCCATCCTAAGTGATCTGGAAGCTTTGAGAACGCATAGTTTGATACATAACCAAGCAGTATTCCTGTAAAAAAAGACCAATTATCATAACAAAATTTACAAGACATCTCATATATACTATAAGTCTTCAAAGTATTTTATTTATCTATGTTATTTTAGAAATAAGTTATGTTTGGCAAAACGGCTCGAGCTGGGGGCTGGGGCTGGGGCTGGGGTTAGGGTTGAGGCTGGAGTTGGAGCTTGTACTATAAGCCCGGAAACTGGAGCTTATATTTTTATAAAGTTGTTTAACGAATTAGTTGGAGCTAAATCTTATTGATGTAAAGTCGCATAAAAATACATCAAATTAAATTTAGATACGTGATAATCCGTTACATTTTGAAAGATATTAAACAATTTAACTAACTATAAGCCCGTTTTTTTATACAGTCTTATGGCTTGTAAAAGGTTCCATAAGCTTTTGTGACAAATAAAGCTAGCTTATTTTAGCACCTCCAGCCAAAACATATTCTTAACTAGAGTACTGTCAGCAAGCAGGCCCAATAAAAGTCGTCACGTACTTGTAAAAGGATAATTAGACATGTTTTTTGAAAGACAGTAACATTACTGTAATAACTTAAGTAATCATGTATATAAAGAGATGCTTACCAGCATTAATAAAGACTTCAGGAAATGAAGTCAAAAAGCCACGAGCAGAAGCTGGTGAGACTTCAGCAGTATAGACTGGAGCAATCATAAGTGCATATCCAACACCAATACCAGCAATAAAACGACCAAACATAAGAAAAGCATAGTTTGGAGCAAACCCCATTAAGATTGCACCAGAAAAGAATATAACTCCTGCTAAAACAATCGTGTAACGTCGACCAATCCAGTCTGATGTTCTCCCAGCTGCTGCTGACCCGAGTAATGAGTATAAGTTAAGAATACCCACAAGTATCTCGATTTGAGTATCGCTACAATTAAGATCGCCTTGTATGAAGAGTTGTGCCCCACTCATTACACCGATATCTGTCATAAAATATTGTCGGTTATCAACGTTTTACAAAAATAAATATTCTAAACATATCATATGTATTATTTGACACTTGTATGAAATTAATAATTACACAACATACGCGTTATAAATATCTGAATTAATTTTTTTTAGAACGGCGAGTTAGTACAATATAGCCAGTGATTTAATTCCACATACTCTACCCGGTAAATAATTATGTCAGCCTCACATCGACGCATCTATGGGCAGAACCTCACATATTCCACCAAGAAGGAAAACCCTCATGGAGAGACTTGAACCGAGACCACTCGCATGTGTTAAAAACCTCTCCAAGGTTACACATGGTGGCCAACTAGAGTATCTGAATTATTTACAATCACTTGACTAGAGTATCTTCAAAATATCGCTAACTAGAAACAATGTGGTAGCCAGTGGCGGAGCCAGGATCTTGGCATATAGGGGACAAAAAATAATTTCTTCGAAAACAGCTTTAAAAACCGCAGCTTTTTAGTAGCGTTTTAGCACTTTTTAACAGTTTTTTAGCAGCTTTTAGTAATTTCTTAGCATCTTTTAGTAGCTTTTCAATA
>BQNB010129608.1:0-19087 GCA_026074375.1 Tanacetum coccineum
GACGGCGGGTTCGTGTAATTCGTTCATGCTTTAGGAAATAGTTACACAGATCATCACAAGTGTGACAAGGCAACAACACGAGGAGAAGCAATCTAGGTAGTAATCCATGATTAAATAAACACAGTCTTTTATCTTATTGTTATCACCAGTAGCGTAGTTAATATTTAGTATAAACAGCTAAAACCAAACCTCTCTCTAATTATATGATTTACTTGCTTTCTATAAAACATAAAAATACAAAAAGAATCTTCCCTTAACCCTTGGAATTTTGTTAGACCGTGATCAAGCCTTCCTAACCTATTCCTCGAGTGTACAATAAACAACCCCGAGTCTTGCCTATACTACACTACAATGATTAGGTGCACTACCTAGGGAGTTGTAAAACTTCTCGTGTAGAAGTCTTACGACAACCGCACATCATTTGTATCATCTTCCCTAAATGTGTTTGACCCATAAAAGGCATTCCTTGTTTGTTTTTTCTTGTATGAATGTATTAAAATGGATACATATGCTCATTTTTGCTCATTGATGATGATTCTATGGCTGATTGTTGTTATAATTGATCCTTAGTGTTATACATCTGTTAAGAATGGTATTTGATCATGACTTGATGTTTAAATTCTCATGTTTATGGCAATGTGATTTTTGGAGGCGAGTTAACAACGCCTTCAGAAGGCGAGTTAACAACTCCCTTCAGAAGGTGAGTTAACAACACTCCCTCACAAGGCGAGTTACCAACACTCCTTCACAAGGCGAGTTAACAATACCGCTTTACGAGGCGAGTTAACTACTTGGCTTCACGAAGCGATTTATCAACCTCATTAAGGAGGCGAGTTAAAAACATAGTTAAGGAGGCGAGTTATCAATTTCTATAGGAGGCGATTTAACAACATTCCATTAGAGGCGATTTAACAACCCACTATAGGAGGCGATTTAACACTTCTTAATAGAAGGCGATTTAGCAATGACTTTAAGAAATTTCAAGATTGAATTTTTCTGAAGGCAATTTTTAACTCAAGTTAGGTAGCTAATTAAAATTGGTTAATTAGGCAATCTAATCAAGTTAAGTTGGCTATATATCAAGGTTTTACAAGGATATCTGAACATATCTTAGGTCACCTTATTCTCTACAAGTTAGTTTGAATAGGATTCCTAAAAACACTATTTCAGTTGTCTTAATGCCTTTCACATTATGCCCAAATTAAGTTTTCCTTCGGATGATTAGATCTTATTCAAACATGCTAAATGCCTTAATGAGCCTAATCATTAAAATGATATCACAACATGAATCAAGCTTAAGTATTTAACAATCAAAGGGCCTTATAGTGTATTATATATAAAATTGGTTATATATAAGCAGAAACATAAATACCACTCAAGCTCAACAAAAAGCCCTTGATGATGCTCTTGTTGCCCTTGAGGACCGTCTTGAGTTCGGGAAATGCAACATGAGATTCAAAACAGAAATCAAACCAAAAGAAGCTACATTTCAAGTGGTGCTGGATGCTCTTGCTCTCACTCCTTTCTACCGTGCATTCCTTATCACTGCAGATGTTCCTGTCATTTATATGAAAGAATTTTGGGCTACAGTTTCCGTTCATAAGTCATCCATCATATTCACGATAAACAAGAAGAAATTCTCTCTCGATGTTGAAATTTTCAGAAAATTCTCCAAATTTGCCCTAAAATTCTAGGACAAGAGTTTGAAGACCTTCCACTAGAATAAGACATTCTCTCTTTCATCAGAGATCTTGGGCACACTGGAGACATCACCTATCTCACTGATGTGAATGTTGACTACTTACATCAACCGTGGAGAGAATTTGCTATCGTCATTAACAAGTGCTTAAGTGGCAAAGAAACTGGAATGGACAAGATTCGTCTGTCCCGTGCTTAAATCCTCTGGGGTATGTTCCATAAGAAGAACATCGACTATGTGTATCTACTCTAGGAAGATCTCCTGTTCCAGATAGAAAACAAAGATGCTAAGAATACCAACAAGATGTCATACCCTAGATTCACAAAGATCATCATTGATTACTTCATGTCAAAGGATCAGTCTATTTCGAGGAGAAACAAGATGTTTTGGCACACTGCTCGAGATGACACCATGTTTACTTCTATGAGATGTATCTCCAGACATGAAGATACTCAAGTATATGGTACCATTCTCCCAAAGGAACTAACAAACCAAGTAATGTTGGAATCCAAAGCTTACAAGACATACTATGCTTTTGCTTCTAGAGAGAAAACTCCAAAACCAAAGTACGTTCGAAAGAAAGCTGATTCTGTCACATCTCCCAAGCAGAAGCCTGTTCAAGCTACTAAAGGTACCAGACTTAAGACAAAAGCTAAGGAGGCTAAATTTGACAAGAAGAAGCAACCTGCAAAGAAGCCAAAAGCCAAAGGATTAGCTGTATTATCTGATGTTGCATTAACTGAAGCTGAACAACTAAAGCTGGCTACCAAAAGAAGCAAGATACAATTTCACAGTTCTCATGCAAGTGGCTCAGGTGATGGAGTTGACACTCAGTCAAAGGTTCCTGATGAGCACTGCATCTATATATCTTGTTGCGAAACTTTGAATAAGAAGAACACTACATATATACAAGATCTCATATTCAAAGAAAAGATAGAGTCACAATCAAAAACTACCCAAATAGTGTCTGCACTAAAACTTTTAGTACTCAAAACTAGAGACTATGATCTCTGTAGCATGAGAATGGAGCAATATCTTACTCACACTAATTATGCTCTTTGGGAGGTTATTGTGAATGGTGATGCACCTGCTATTGCATCAGCTAGTGCTGGTACTGAAGGTCCCATTCCACCTAAAACTGCTGAACAAAAGCTAGCAAGAAAGAATGAATTGAAAGCAAAAAGCACTCTGTTGTTGGCCATTCTTGATGAGCACCTATTGAAGTTTCATGGAATCAAGGATGCAAAGACCTTATGGGAAGCAATCAAGGCCAGGTTTGGAGGCAACAAAGAATCAAAGAAAATGTAGAAAACCATTCTGAAGCAGCAGTCTGAGAATTTTGCTGCATCAAGATCTAAAGGACTAGATAAAACCTATGATAGGTTTCAGAAACTCATCAGCCAATTGGAAATTCATGGTGAAGTTATCTCTTAGGAAAATGCAAATCTGAAGTTGCTGAGAAGTCTACCATCAGCTTGGAACAATATTGCTTTAATAATGAGAAACAAATCCGATCTAGACACATTAAGCATGGATGATTTTTATAATAATCTGAAGGTGTATGAATATGAGATTAAAGTCCAATCAACCTCAAGCTCAAACTCTCAGAATGTGGCTTTTGTATCTTTAGAAAACACTAGCAGTATTAATGAAGTAGTTAATACTGCTCATGAAGTTTCTACTGCTAGTTCACAAGGACAATCTTCTTCCTCAACTTATGCGTATGATGTCATGTTTTCCTTCTTTGCTAATCAATCTAATAGTCCATAATTGGACAATGAAGATCTAGAGCAGATTGATATTGATGATCTTGAAGAGATGGATCTTAAATGGCAGGTGGCCATGCTTACCGTGAGGGTGAAAAGATTCTTAAAGAAGACATGAAGGAATATGAATTTCAATGGCAAAGAAACTGTTGGCTTTGATAAGACAAAGGTTGAATGTTACAACTGCCACATGAGAGGTCACTTTGCTAGAGAATGCAGGGCACCAAGGAATCAGGGGAATAGAAATGGAGATGCTCCAAGAAGGGTTATACTAGTGGAAACTCCTACAAATGCCTTGGTTGTTCAAGATGGGATAGGTGGTTATGATTGGAGCTTTCAGGCTGAAGAAGGCATCACAAACTTTGCTTTGTTATGAACTCCTTAGCCAAGAGATGACAAATTCTCTCATGACTATCATGAAGTTACAATAATGAATAAGTGTTTGGAATATTTTGATCGTTTTAATCTTAAGGCTTATGTTGCAAACCTGTTATATCTTATCTTATCCATTCTTGCCTTATCAACTTAGATATAAAATAATCATATCGGTAATAAGTCGAAAGACCCGGTTATGATCTATGTGGTTTAAAAGATTTGTCTAAGGTGTCTTTAACGTCTGTGCTGATGAAATGGAATGTAATTTGTGAGTGACACATTTGGTCTAGTTAACTAAATATAAGTCTTAAGTTAATCAAGTTAATTCGTAAAAACATTTTCTGACGAGAAATCATTTTTATAAATTAAAGACCCATCTTCAAGGTCAAATCATTTTCCAACACAATAAAATAAATCTTAACTAACTGAGTATTTCATCCTTTATTAATCATGATAAAACTAAAGTTATTTTCAAAATCAGTTAAAATCTATTTTCCTTTCTATTAATTTGAACACTACTCCTAATCCATATGGACGACCTGGTCTTACCAACAAAATTATACTAGCTACGTGAGGTTATACTTTACCCGTTTGTATGATCCATAGTAATTGTCTGTGTATTTTCATTCATATAAAATTTACAGCTTTGAAACCCATCAAAGAATTTTAGGCGCCGCTGCCGGGGATTTCTTAGCTGTTCTGTAGTCAAACTCTAAAAAATCTCTTTTAACTCCCCCTCTTTTCAAATCATCGTACAGTATTCTGTCAAACTGACCCGAACAAATTCTCCTTTGGATGCATACACGTGCTTCCAATTCTGAACTTGTTGAACCATTACTTGAACCTAAACGTACTCTGAATCAAAGACGTCGTCGATGAAATAGAAGAGTTCCATTCGATCAAAGAAACAATCCACCTAAAAACCCGAGAATTGTTTATCCGCTAATTCTTGACATCAACTACTTCTGTCACTTTCTAGTTACTCTTGAAAACCTTTACCCAATGGATGATGAACCCATGTGGGCTGCTGACCATGTTGTCGCTCCGACTCCTGGTTCTGCAATCACTATTCCTGAAACTGCTAACGAATTTTTTGCTATCAAAGGTAACCACTTGACTCTTGTCAAGGGAAACCATTCGATAGGAAGAACCAAAAACCGATCCTCATAAACACATACAGCTGGAATTCCTCGGAAATCTGAGATTATGTTTAAATACTGAGATACTAAAAATGAAGTCGTTCGCCTAATGATGTTTCCCCTATCACTCACTGGAGAAGCAAAAACATGGCTTTACGAACTCAACGAAGGAACTATAGAAACATGGGATGAACTTCGAAACGCTTTCATTAGCTGATTCTTTCCCCCCAACTCTTTTCGACCGACTCCTCAGAGAAATCTGAGCTTTCTCTCAACACGAGAATGAATCTCTAACCGACGCTTGGCCTTCGGAATGAAGGAAATGCTCTAAAACTGTCATGGGTCACAAACTTCTCAAAGGCTGACATTATCAAAGATCTTCTATCATGGGCCCAAAGCGAAATAACCCAAGAATGTTTCCTAATGTCCGCAGCTGGTGGTATTTTCCTCTATAAAACACCAAATCAAGCTTATCAGCTTTTGGAAGACAAAGTCTTACTAAAGCTCGACTGGGCTAAAAACCAAAAAACTAAACCATCTCTTAAAAAACCGTTGCTTTCACCGATAAAGGTAGCCGTAATTCCAATACTGATAAAACTATGGCCCGAATGGATGCCATGACCCTGAAAATGGATGCTCAGTATAAAGAACTCCAAAACCATGCTAAAAAACAAAACCCGATCTTGATGAAGACGATATACCTATGTCCCGAGAAGAAGAAGCCAAATTCATGCAAACTTTTCGTAAGACTAGTTTTTACAATGATTACCGCGACCGAGACTCAAATCGCGATAATTGGCGTTCAAACAAACGAAGTAGTTACAATCGAGACAACTACAGATCCAATACTGATGATAAACCATACGATCTTGAAAAACAATTCAAAGATTTCATGAAATCTCAGCAATCGACCGACACTTTCATTAAAGAAACATTCATGGATCTTAAAACTCAACTCGAAACCGTTGCCAAAAATCATCAAGCTTCAATTCAAAACCTTGAAACCAAGTTTGACAGACTTGCTGACAAGAAATCTGGTCGACCTTCTGGATCTCTTCCCAGTAACACTCAACAAAACCCAAAAGGACACAATTCAAAGCTACAAGCCACCATAATTCTCGCAATGAGCATGTGAAAGTCGCAGTCCACAAGAAGTGGTAAATCTTATAACCCACCAGTAAACTCAAATGATCAACAAACTAATACTGAAAACCCTATTAATTTTGACAATAGTGATGAAGAAAACGAAGAACCTACACCACAACCGAAAATTCAAAATCCAAAACCAGTCAAGGAAACTACATTACCCAAACCATACAAACCAAAAATCCCGTATCCTCAACGTCTAAGGAAAGAAAAAATGGAAGTTCAATACGAAAAATTTCTCGACGTAATCCGCGCAGTTCGAATCAATGTACCTCTCATCGATGTCTTGGCCGGAATGCCTAATTATGGAAAATTTCTCAAGGAACTCATAAGCAACAAACATAAAATCTAACAAATTCCTGCCGCTTTCTTAAGTGACGAAAGTTCAGCAATGATCCAAAACAAAGTTCCACCTAAAGTCGGAGACCCCGAAAGTTTTCTTATTCCATGTAATTTCAACAAAACTTTCTCCTGCAATGCCTTAGCCGACCTTGGTGCTAGCATTAACCTTATGCCATATTCACTATATGCTAAATTATCTCTCAAAAATCTTAAACCTACTAAAATAAGCATAACATTAGCCGACAGATCATTCCAATACCCTGTTGGAATAGCTGAAAATATGCTTGTTGAAGTTGGTAAATTCACCTTTCCTGCTGATTTCGTTAATCTCGAAATGGAAGAAGATAGTAAAGTTCCACTCATTTTGGGATGACCCTTTCTTCACACTGCTGACGCAGTAATTCGAGTTAAACAGAAACACCTCAACCTTGGAGTTGGAACTGAACGAATGATTTTCAATATCGATTCTGCAACGAAACACTCCTATTCAAACGATGATACCTGTTTTAGTATCGATGTCATCAATGAAATCTTAGAAGAAGATTTCGACGCTCTTCTAAATGAAGGTAGTAAAATTATGCATTCCATTGAAGGAACCCTTCTCGAAGAAGAAATCTTTGGCGAATTGATAGAATCAAGGGCAAATATTGCCGATGAAAACTCTGACTCTGAATCTGATACCAAAGATCCGCCATTCGAAAAAATCACCATCAATACTGATTATATGATCAAAACATCTCTCGAAGAACCTCCTACGGATCTTAAACTTAAACCCCTTCCTGATAGTCTGGAATATGTATTCCTAGAAGAACCCTCTTTTCTTCCTGTTATCATATCATCTCAGCTATCTAAAGAAAAGAAAAACAAACTCATATCTGTCCTTAAAAAGCACAAGCAAGCCTTTGCTTGGAAAACAACAGATATTCCTGGTATTTGTCCATCATTTTGCAAACACAAGATGCAACTTCTGGATGATAAGAAACCCGTTGTCCAAAAACAAAGAAGGTTAAAATCCGGAACATTGTAGGAAAGCATGTCAAAAGAGAAAAAAATCAATTAAACCCGGGATACCGTCTAATTTATCCAATTGCCGATAGTCCAATTGGTTATATTCCTATCCATCAGTGTAACCCAAAAAAGGTGGGTATAAACAGGTTGTCACCAACGAAAATGATGAACTTGTTCCAACCAGAACCATTACAGGTTGGCGAGTATGCATCGATTATCGTAAACTCAATGAAGCAACCGTAAAAGATCATTTTCCTTTACCATTTATGGATCAAATGCTAGAAAGACTCGCAGGAAATAAATATTTCTGTTTCCTCTCGAAGGGCTTTTCTGGTATATTTCAAATTCCTATCGATCTTAAAGATCAAGAAAAAACAACATTCACGTGTCCTTTCGGCACATACGCTTATAGGCGAATGCCTTTCGGGCTATGTAATGCTCCTGCCACATTTCAAAGGTGTATGTTGGCAATCTTTCACGATATGATCGAAGAATCAGTCGAAGTATTCATGGACGATTTCTCCGTCTTTGGAAATTCTTTCAACACATGCCTAAACAACCTTGATAAAATGCTCCAACGTTGTAAAGACGCTCATCTCGTCCTAAACTGGGAAAAATGTCATTTCATGGTCAAAGAAGGAATTGTGCTCGGACACAAGGTGTCCAGTGCAGGACTTGAAGTCAACAAAGCAAAAATCAATGTGATCTCAAAACTTCCACCCCCTACTAATATCAAAGGTGTTAGAAGCTTTCTCGGACATGCCGGTTTTTACCGACGTTTCATTAAAGACTTCTTGAAAATTGCTCGACCTATAACTAAACTGCTCGAAAAAGATACTCCATTTGAATTCAACGATGAATGTCAAAAAGCTTTTGAATCATTGAAAGAGAAACTCACATGTGCTCCTGTGATCGTAAGCCCGAACTGGAATCTTCCGTTTGAACTTATGTGTGATGCAAGTGATTTCGCTGTAGGAGCCGTGTAACACCCACAAATTGGGTCGCAGCGGAATAAGGGTCCAGGGCGTGTTACTTCATAGATCAATAACACAAGATGTATATAGAACGACCAAAAAGTCATTTAAAACTGATACATTGGATTTAACAAAGTATTTGTTACATAAGCCGAAGCTTCATTTGTCCACTTGTTCAAAATACAAAGATTTCTAGCCCATAACAGTTATACAAAATGTAATGCGACAAAATCTTTAATGCATGATATCCAAATCAAAGCCACCAATGTATCCCTTGCACCTCGTGCTTACTGACCCCCGGAAAAACATTGCTTTAAAACGTCAACAATAATGTTGGTGAATTCATAGGTTTGATAAATCATATATTGTAGGACCACAAGATTTCCCAAGTGTATGATAATGCAACAGATGCAGACATCATATAAATGTAATTACGTTGCCCTAAGCTCATGACACTAAAGCTCGACATAAATGAATACCATATAAATGGCCTACATTGCCCGTGATGATGTTCTAACCCGCAACATCCTATGTTCGACATGGTATACGTTCGTTTGCCTAGCTGAAAGCTTAATCACCCGAACTGGGATGTCATTCCAATAGATCGATTCATAACTCCCGCCGCTCCACAATCCAGTAACTGACAGTTCATGATAATGGGCTCAACTAGGGTTATCGCAACTTAGGCAACACGTAATCATAATATGAAACTTAACCACTTGTGTCCAGTTGTAAAACATTGCATGTTTCTCACCCCAAAAACTTATAAAACAAAAGCATGTAAAACCGTGGGCTATGAACCCCACCCTTGAGATGAGCGTATATAAGTGTATTACAAGATAATGCGCCACTAAATCGTCAATGAACCTATTTAAATTAAGGTCGTATAAGTTTACCAGTACTTCGATTAACCAAATATCATATATTACCAATATAGCTCATCTAAACTATCTATCAGGCTATCATAAATAAGAGTCATGTAGTTAACTGTGGAGGAGCTAGGACATTTAAATCGTAACTCAACAACACGACGATACGCCACCCCGAATAGTCCATTATGACACTCCTTAGTAAAATAGTACTTTGCATAAAAATACCACATATAGTGTCTATATAGTTGCAATCACCATCTAATTGTTTTGAAAAATTGCGTAATAAGTTAAAACCGTGTTATAATTACCGTTTTTTTAGTAAAACGGGCTAACTTTCTGCGTTTTTTTAAGCCTGATTTTGACATTTCTTATGCCCACGCTTTCGTATTAGGACGAGTTATCATAATTTGACATTTTCATATTTTTGACCCTCTGACGAACAGTACTTTTTACTGTTCACACCAGTTATAAAGTTATTTTTATAGTTTTAGTTATCGTAAAACCCGTAAACGTCGTATTTTATTCGTTATAGCTCCGTTTTTAGTGATTCTTTTGAGCACGTTCTCGTAATTGAAAGTTCTATTTATTTATGAGGTTTAAAAAAATAAATATTTCTGTCATGAACAGTAACTTTTATAAAAATAGTTTTATAAAAGTATTAATTGTTGTAAACTCGCGAAATTCATAACTCGTTCGTTATTAATTGAAAAATTACGATTCTTATCATTTTGGAATCCTAAAAATATGTATTATTTGTTAAAAATACCAAACTTGCTGTTTGAATAGTTTTTATGAAAAGTTTTTATAAATATTCTTTTACGACTCCGTTTATTAACGTATAACTTGTTTTTATCGTATCTTTTTCGTTATTAATCCTTTTTTGAGTTTCTTATCTTTTTGGAATCGTCATGAGACGTATTATTTTTATAAAATGTCAAACCCACTGTTAGAAATTCGAAATCTAAACAGCCACTTTATGTTTAATATATATACTTTTATATAAAGTTTGTTTTATGTACTTTTTACTTTTGTAAATTACCACAAGTATTTTATACCAAGTATATTAAATGTCTTACATATAAATATGTCCATTAGTTCATATTTTATCCATGGTTCAAGACAACAAGTCCTCTAACCTCACTTTTAATCACAACTTATTAAAGAAACCCTAATTTTAATAAGTTTACACAATGACCTTTTATACATAAACCAAGAGTGTACATGAGTTATACTTTCATTATAACACCATATTAGCATCCATATAACATGTATAAAAGTTCATAAAACATTAATCACAAGTAAATATCCATTTCATATGATTAAAAGTATCCTAAATGGTGATTTAGCTATATACACATCATATACACATATAATCATAAGAAATAAAGAGATTAAGGTTTTTAGGTAACCTTAATAGTGAGGTAGGATGATGAACAAAGTGATCTAAACCCTTGCTTAGATGAAAACCCGAGATAATAACCCTTGAAAACCCTAATCTTTTCCAAAACCCTAATCTTGAATTATCTTCCTTAAACCTTCCAAATGGTTATCCCAACCTTCAATACTTCTTAGAATACCTTAAGTATGATGTACAAACACTTGTATGGTGATAGAAAATCAAGTTATAGATTACCCAAAAAGGGCATAAAATGCCGTGGGTTTGGAGGGAGTATATAGAGATGATTTTTGTGATTTCTTGAAATGAAGTGAAGTGTAAAAGGCTAAGGCTTAGTAGGTGCATGTATATATAGGACATATAAGATATTTGAGAGTAAATAATGCACTAAGAGGGGGGTTGAATCAGCCATGGGATAAGAATGAGTGATTTAGGGCTTTTACATGAAACATAGTATAGCTATCTTAATTGGTTTGGTGAAGTACAAGCTCAAGTGGTCAAATAATGTGATCTTAGTCTATATGCATATATGTACACGCATAATATGAGGGGGGGAAGGTCTTCTAGAAGCTCTTTGATATTTAACATAATATCTAGTTCATTTTATGAAGGTTACTAGTTGAAGGTTTAGCATAAAATGTTTATTTTGTACATGATTCATGCATTGTTGTATTTTCTAATGTACAAAGTGTAAAGTAATATTAACTTGGGTAAAGTTTAATAAAGCTTAGGGTATTGGGTATAAAAGTGGGTATTTGTTGAAGCGTAGATTAATTAACGTGATTCCGGGTATGCCTAAACGCAATTTATCGCGAAACGTATACACTTTACGTATCCGATAAAAATAAAATGAACCAAGACCATAATTATTCTCAAAATAATTATTTAATACTTGATTGATGTAAACGCTTAATTGTTTGGTGCCCGTTTACATTGAACGCTAATTTTTGGCGTACGCGATTTAGCTTAACATTTACGATTTAAAACAAACGCGTACAATACAAAAGATTCTTTGTAGATTTATCGACGTCGTCAATGACTTGAAAACACGGGGTGTTATAGACTTCCCCCATTAAACGAAATACAGAAAGCCTTGTCCTCAAGGTCTACGATCAGCACTTGACCGACGGTGGTGGTCCTTGGTGAAGATTGGTATTTCTTCTTGAATTGGTCTTCCAGGGGTCCCACTTGAACTCAGGACCTCTCTTGGAGTTCCAACTAACCTTGATCAATTGAATGACGGCTTCCGCTCAACCGTTTTAACTTCACGGTCCCACGATCATCGACGGGTTTCCACGACAAACTAAAGCCTGTCTATCGAAAATGAAGTCCCATCCAACGGAAACAGCTAACGGTTCTCGGCATACACTTTTTCAGTTGGATACAGGAAAGTTTATGCGAACCCCTACTTAGCTCTTTTGAAGCCAATTTGTATGCAACCTCTCCCAACCTTTCCTATCACCAATGAAAAGGTCCGACATACCCTAGGGTTTAACATCCCCCATTTCCAAAGTACGACCCCGTTCCAAGGCGAAACTTTAAGCATAACTTTATCCCGACTTAGAAATTCCATCTGTTTTACGCTTTCAATATCGGCGTAACTCTTCTTTCGATCACGAGCGGCTTGTATCCTTTGCTTGATTTGGACAATTCTCTCAGTTGTCTCTTGGATTAGTTCTGGACCGAGGATTTGAGCTTCTCCAACTTCGGTCCAACAAACAGGTGAATGACACTTTAGACCATAAAGTGCTTCGAATGGTGCGGCCTATGTATGCTAGCGTGATAGCTATTGTTATAAAGAGAAATAACTAACGGTAATGATTAACCCAACCTTTTCCAATGTCGCTCACGTAATCACGTATCAAATCCCTCGATGAGTATTGAGAATTGTCCTCTCGCTTTGCCCGTCTGTTTGTGGATGATACGCAGTACTCATATCCCCTAATTAATAAAACTAAAAGCATTTTGAAGTGACGCTCCAGAAGTAGGATGCGAATTTCGGGTCGCATCCGACAAATAAAAAAGTAAAGACAGGTCATCCATGGCTCGTGACAACCTCCTTTAGGTATATTCTTGCAAGTTTATCCATAGGATCAGTCTCTCTCATTGGTGTGAAAATTGCAGACTTAGTGAGTCGTCAACAAATTTTACCCAAATGTTGCCGTAGCCCTTGCGACGTCATTAGGGGAGCTTTGTTGACAAAATCCAAGTGATTTGTCCCACTTGCCATCAGGTATCTTGGGCATGTACCAACAATCCTGATGGTCATTGCTTTGATGTTCGGCCTTGACCTTAGCACAGGTCAAACACTTGCTAACATAGGTGGCGATGTCGGCTTTCATATTGGGCCACCAATATAGCTTCTTCATATCTTGGTACATCTTGTCAGAACCCGGATGTATAGAGTATTTTGATTTGTGGGACTCGTGCATGATCACAGTCCGCAAATCGCCATAACAGGGTAGCCAACTCCTGCCATTGAGGCATAGAGTTCCATCCGCACGGGGTTCCAACTTTTCCGTCCTAATCGCCTCTGGATTTTTAGCGTTTTCAACCAACATTCCTCCAACATCTTCGTTCTTGATGTTCTCTGGTTTTCGTGCTTCAGTCTGAGCATTCAAGATTTGTTTGGGAAGATCCAAGCCAATAGTCATGACTAAGGCTCGAACTCTTAATGGTTGATCTCTCTCCTTCTTGCTTAGAGCATCAGCAACAATGTTTGCCTTTCCCGGGTGATAACGAATCTGACAATCGTAATCACTGAGCAACTCTAACCAAAGACGTTGCCTCATGTTCAACTCTTTCTGATTAAGAATGTGTTGTAGGCTCTTATGATCAGTGAACATTGTACACTTGGTTCCATACAAGTAGTGCCTCCAAATCTTGAGAGCGAACACTACTGCTCCAAGTTCCAAATCATGAGTCATATAATTCTTCTCATGAATCTTCAGTTGGCGTGATGCATAAGCAATCACCTTTTCTCTTTGCATTAACATAGCGCCTAAACCTTTCTTTGAAGCATCGCAGTGTGCGATTAAATCTTCGCTGCCTTCTAGTAAGGCCAGGATTGGTGCACTGCACAACTTCTGCTTTAACAGTTGAAAAGCTGCTTCTTGTTTATCACCCCAAACAAACTTGACCTTCTTCTGAGTAAGCTTGGTCATTGGTTTGGCGATCTTCGAAAACCCTTCAATGAATCTTCGATAATACCCACCAAGACCTAAAAATTGATGAATCTCTGTTGGCGACTTAGGAGATGCCCAATCTTTAATGGATTCGATCTTGGCAGGATCTATGTGAATGCCCTCACTATCAATCACATGACCAAGGAACTGTACTTTGGGAATCCAAAATTCACACTTGGAAAATTTGGCATACAACTCATCTCTCTTAAGCAATTCTAAGATTAGCTTAAGGTGCTTTTCGTGTTCTTGCTTGTTCTTTGAATATATCAGAATATCGTCAATAAAGACAATTACGAATTTATCCAAATATGCTTTGCACACCCGATTCATAAGGTCCATGAATACGGCAGGTGCGTTTGTCAAACCAAACGGCATCACTTGAAATTCATAATGGCCAAAACGAGTTCTAAAGGCGGTCTTCGGAATGTCTTCTTCTCGAACTCTTAGTTGGTGATAACCCGATCTTAGGTCGATCTTCAAGTAGACACTCGACCCTTGAAGCTGATTAAATAAATCATCAATTCTTGGAAGCGGATAACGGTTCTTCACCGTTAGCTTATTCAATTCCCGGTAATCAATGCACATACGGAATGATCCGTCCTTCTTCTTGACAAAAAAGACCGGAGCTCCCTAGGGTGAGGAACTAGGTCTTATAAAGCCTTTGTTAGATAGTTCTTTTAGTTTCTCCGACAACTCTTTCATTTCAGAAGGTGCCAATCAATAAGGTGCCCGTGCTACAGGTGCAGCACCAGGTATCACATCGATATGAAATTCCACTTGTCGAGTTGGAGGAAGACCCGACAAGTCCTCAGGAAAGACTTCAGGAAAATCTCGAACTATTAGTACATCCTCAAATCGCTTCTTCTCCGACTTGTCCTCAACCTTATTTGTAGTGACATGTGCCAAAAAGACTGGACATCCTTTTAGCATGTATTCTTGTGTTTTGGAGTACGAGATAATGTGTAGACGAGCCTCGTGTCCCTAGTTGCTTTCGTTACCGTGAACAACTAATGTTTCATTTCCCCAGGGGATACGAACGATCTTCTCGGCACACACAATGATTGCTTGGTACTTTGCCAACCAATCCATACCAATTATAGCGTCGAAACTACCAAGTTCTACGGGCATTAAATTTATGTTGAATGGGTGGTTCAGGAGATTTAATGTGCAACCCCTAAGGATAGTGTTTAACCCAATTATTCTCCCGTCAGCTAGTTCGACATCATAATAGTGATCTAAGGTAGATGGCATGATATCCATTTGGGAACTAAATGCAGTAGACACAAAACTCCTATCGGCACCAGTATCAAATAATATAGAAGCATAGTGGTTGTTGAGAAGGAACGTACCCATCATGACGTTGGAGTCTGGGTTTGTCCCTGCATGTCCCACCGCATACACTTTGGCTGGAGCCCTGTCATTACCAACTTGATTTCCATGATTTTTGTTGTTCTTCAACTTTGGACATTCCCTCTTAAAGTGTCCTTGAACTCCACACTCGAAGCAAGTAGATTTCTGGCCTGACCCAGTGCCCCTCTGATTGTTAGCATTGTTGGCATTTCCCGCACTCCTACAGTCACGGGAAAAATGGCCAAATTTGTTGCATTTGTGGCATTTTGGAGCACACAGACCGTCGTGGTGATAATTGCATTTAACGCATAGGGGTTTAGATCCCTCGCATGGCTTCTTTTCACCAGTCCCTGCAGTATAAGCCCTGCCAGTGTTCTGCCTCTTGTTCTGTTGTTGTTGGTTTTGATTATTTCGGGAAGTATTTTCAAACTTCCTTTTGTTCTCAGACTGTCTTTCAGCAATGGTGCTTACTTTCTTATCTTTTAGTTCAGTGGCCATTTCCACAGCCTCTTGCATGGTTTTCGGCTTTGATGCTAGAATATTTCCATGGATCATGTCGGGCAATCTGCCGGCGTACCTTTCAATCTTGTCAGACTCCTCATGAAACATCCTAACACACAGCAGTGCTAGTTCCTGGAAACGTTGGTTGTACCCTATTACATCAGTACCCTTAACTTTCAAATTCTACAATTCAGCCTTGATCTTTTTCATCTCATTCCTTGGACAATACTTGTTAGTCATTTTCTTTCTCAGATCGGCCCATGTCATTGCATATGCAACATCATGACTGGCAGTCAAAACATGGGAATTCCACCATGTTAGAGCACCTGCTAGAAGAGTACAAGTGGAAAACTTAATCTGATTTTCCACAGAGCAGTTGCTTATGCGGAAAACAGTCTCCATCCTTTCGAACCACTGAGTTAATCAACAACTCCCTTAGTGCCTTTGAAATATAGAGGTTTGCACTTCATAAAGTCTTGGTAAGTGCATTATCGAGCAACGCGTTCAGTCCTTCTGCCACCCGTTCCCGAAGTGTGGCTGTCATCGCCATTCCTGTTTGCATCACATGCTGCCAAAGCGGCAGTGACACCTTGGTCAATCATTGCCTAAAGTTAGGCATTAGTAACCGATGTGGTGGTGGTTGCTGTTGGGGCTGGGGTTGTTGTGACCGGTGTTGACCTTGTGGCTCATTTTGGTGCCATTTTCTTCAATCACAAGAAAATATAATACCCGTTAGATTTCATAAAATCATAACCATGACATGACATATATATGATAAATAAAGTGAGATCACATCACACAGTGAAATATACAACGAAATTGTAATCAACAATGATATAACCAAATCGACATTCATTCATAACCAAATTCGATTACAGATGTGACATAATACAACCATTCCATATATAAATTGGAAAACATACATGAATGGTTCAAATACAAAATGATCATAACGATTAGGTTACAAAATAAACATAACAACCTAAAGCCATACTAGCCGGGATTGAACCCATAATACTTAGTAGGTTGTACAAAACAACTAGCCATAACAAAATCTAGGAACTGCTACCAGCCTCCTCTGGTAGCTCTGGCTATGCAGGACCTCTAACGGGTCCCTGCTGTCCCTGTAGTGCGGTAACCTGTCCCTGTAGTGCTATCACATGTCCCTGTAGTGTGGTCATCTGTCCCTGTAATGACTGCATCACTATCAATGTTTGTGTAAGCTGCTGCTGTCGGGTACGATTAGCTGTCCACAACTCTCTCATCTCTGCAGACCTCTTATGGTCTGCCTTTAGCATCTCTGAAGTCATAGCCTGTCTCCTGCGATCAGCAGCATGCAACTTTCTAATCTTTAACATCTGACCTAGTACGGTAGTACGCAGTGACATAACCTATCCGCGGGCAAGATCACTTGCATCCATTGATCGCCTCCAAGCCTCTCGGGATAATCTAGCCTTTGTCTCCATCAGATGACGTGTATATGCATGTGCTCGTCTGTCTCTAAACAACATATTGAGCCGACCAAACAATAGCTGTCTCTGACTCTGCTCATCGTCTAACCTCGTATAAATCTCATCCGTGTCTTGCCTAACCCTAGTCTCAAATGCTGTCATATGTCGACCCAACTCTGTGTCAGTACTAACTGGTGCCCCCTACAGGGTCTCAACTATCTCATCCCACGAGTCGGTGATCCCATATCTAACCTCTCTCTACGGATAACGCTTGATCTCCCTATCCATAGTAGCTACAAAGCCATAGTCTGCCCTAAGACCTCCAGCCGGTCTGGCAGCAGCAGCAGATGAGCTCTCTCCTACCTCGTGTCTAGGACCAAGAGCGATACCTAACCTCTTCTGAGGTGGTAAGGTAACCTTGGGTCTATCCTCCCCACGACTAGCAGAGGGTAGTAGCAATGGTGGTGATGAAGTAGGAACTGATATGGGCAAAGGTGGTGGTATCACTGATGATGGTGCATCTGATCTGGTGGGGGGAGAGTATGAAGGGTGGTGGTAATAGTAGAGAATGGGAAGTAGATGCGGCCTCAGCTCTTAGCCGTATCATAGCAGCTCGATAGCCCAATGAACGAATGGGGCTAGGAGGTGGTGCTGGAGATAACACAGGTGAGGGTGGTGATAGTGGTAGTGATGGAGATGGTATCGGGGGTAGTGGTGGAGAAGGTATCTGGGGAAGTGGTGAAGACCATGGGGAGAGTGGTGATGATGGTGGGGTAGATATAGCGAGAAGTCTGGAAACCTCTGCATCAGACCATAATGGTGTAGGTAATGGAGCTGGAATAGAAATCCTAGCTGTCACACGATATGCAGGGTGTGGTGGTGGTGTGGCTACAGACTCATCAGTCTCGAACGGCTCTGTCTCCTCCACAGATAGGGCCTGATCAGTAGCTGGTAAAGTAACAACTACAGAGTTGGCAGGAGCTAGGTGCTCCTCCTCCTCCTTATTATCGGCCTCAATGTCCATGTCATCATCCTCATCATCCTCTGATGACCCCTCCTCGTCATCTCCGTCATTTCCTCCATCAGCAGGATAATCGACAGGACCCTCCTCGGGGACCTCATCGTCATCCTCCTCCGGGTCCGCCTCAGGATCGGACTCCGGGACATAGCCAGGTGACTGAGCAGTGGGTGAGGCATCCTCAGCACCTAGCTGATCCTTAGCAACAATCTCATCATCAGTATGCTCTAGGCCTAGAACATAATCTGGCGAAAGTGATGCCTGCTTTGGCTCCTCAGGGCCATGTACGTAATCTAGAGAGGGTGGGGCCTGAAGGGTGGCCTCTACGTATGGGTCCTCTGGCATCTCAGGAAGCTCAAGATACTCGTGATCATCGGCTCTCGGTGATCCTATGTTTGATAAATCCTCAGATGGGCTAGAAACCTCCGTGTATGCAATCCCTGATTCGTCCGAATCTGACATGACTGAATCTGAGAAATTCAAAATAGCTTATATTAGTATTTAATATAAGACTCTTATAGTAATATACATTTATATCATAACATGTATATCAATTATGAATGCATCTAGTCCAACCAACTAATGCAACAAGTAGTGTATGCATGAATGTATGCATATATGTATGCCCCGTGTAAAACCCCTTTGTATGAATTCGATGCTTGAAAACCGTTATAGTCCAGCAAAAACATTTGACCTGGTTCTCTATAACCTTGGCTCTTGATACCAATCTGTAACACCCCCAAAATTGGGTCGCAGCGAAATAAGGGTCCGGGGCGTGTTACTTCTCAGATCAATAACACAAGATATATATAGAACGATCAAAAAGTCGTTTTAAAACCGATACATTGGATTTAACAAATATTTG
>BQNB010129609.1:0-19086 GCA_026074375.1 Tanacetum coccineum
CTTCACAAAGACCGCAACCTCGACAACTGCCGCATCTTGAGCCTTGCGGACAAGGCTCCTTTAACAGGAGAAGACTAAAACAATCCATTATTTCAGGTCATCTCCCAACTCAATTATTGTCATTATTTATTTTTAGGGTTTTACGAGTTTGCTTTTAATTTTTATCGTATAGTTAAATCGCGTAAACTAAAAATCAACATTCAACGTAAACGGACACCAAACAAGTTAAAGTTTACGTCAAGCAAGTGTCATATAATTATTATGAGAATAATTATTAACTTTTCCTATTTTATTTTTATCGGTTACCTAAAACGTTTACGTTTCGCTATAAAATACATTTAGGCGTACTCGAAAATACCTATACCTATCTGTACTCAAACAAATACCCACTATTATACCCAATACCCAAAATTAACTCACTTTTCATTTTTTACAAACCACAAATCCAGATACAATATACATACATAACAAATTAAATCCTTAAACCTTAAATAAATCACTTCACTTTTGTTAAAGCCTTACAACAAGTACCCTTAATCACACTTCTCTAGTAATTGGCACATCAACCCTTACACATGTGTACCCTAAATCACATTACCACTTTCCTTAAACCATGAGTCTTTAAGGATGTTTATGCAATACTTCTTGTTATAAATAGGAAGTCCCATGTAGAGATAAACACACAACATACACTAGCAAATAAACCAAACAAATTCTCTCTTTTTCTTCCACTCCAACTCACGGCAAACATTAGGTTTGTTGGGTGTTCATACATTTTATTTTTCAAGTATATAAGGCTCATTAGTTATCGTATCTAAGGTGTTGCAAAGTGGTTTGGAAGATTGGGTATTATTTACAAGGGTTGGATTCAAGAAAGTATGTTAGGGTTTTCCTAATTATGGTTTGATCTTGTGTTTGATCATTTGGGTTAAGACTTAAGTATAAGCTTGTGTTCATCAATCCTCCACATTTCCATAAGGTCTATTTAAAGTAATTCATTTCCATTCATTTATTATCTTATGTGTACATACTTGCTTATATATGTTAAACACCACCTAGCTTATTTTCATGAAATAATGAGATATTACAAGGTATACAAGGTTCAAATTTTATGTACAAATTAGTGGAATAATACTTGAAATGGAGGTACACACTTAATATAAGTACTAGTTAATTTATGAGTTTAATTTGTAATTTATTTTGTATTGAAAGTTAATTACAAGTTTATGTATAAAAAGATCAGAAGAACATGGATTTTACTTGGACAAGTGTTATGGACTTTTAAAGGACTTAATATATGTAAGAGATATGGTATAACACTTGGTAAAAGAATGGTGCAAAGTTTCTAAATAAAAGTAATTATAAAACTTGTTTTATAAATCATAAAACCCTAATTACTCTTTATAACCTACTGTTGGAATTCGACATATAACCTATGCATTTTATATTTTATTAAATTAGTACTCATCACAAGGATCGTAAGCATGTAAAGAACTCGGAAAACGGATTTATAACGAGGAAGATATGACATTTACGAGTTTACGTTAATTAATCGTATAAAAGTGATTTTATAAAAGTTATTTTATACAAATACTTTCTGTTTCAGATCTGGTATATAAACATAGTACTCTTCATGACGAATCCAAGGACATAAGAAACTCGAGAAACGGAATTAAAATGAACAAGTTATGTATTTTATAAGTTATATATAATTAATTACATAAAAACAGTTTTTATGAACTGTTATGAACAGTAAATGTTACTGTTCATCAGAGGTTTAATTTTTATAAATATGATATTTTGAAATATTTTCTTAATATGAAGCCGTGGACATAAGAAGCGTATAAAACGGAGTTAAAACGATAAAGTTATGAGGTTTTAAAATCGCGCGCACTATTTTTACTTTTATACATTATTTTATAAAACAATTAAATTAATAATGTAATATCATTATGTAATCAATAAAAATATTAGATCATATATTTTTACAAATGATACATTAGTAAATGAGAAATAATACTTTCTTTACGGGTACAAGTACATATACTTTTATTTAACAAAGTACGGTTTAATTATTATTTCAACCTTTAAAGACTTAATCAAAACTATTAGGTGGTGGTGTAACAATATAACATGTGATGTTTTATTCATATAAAGTACATTATACTCATACGACCTATAAATAATTAGGTTGCATTCGGATTGCCGAGACGATTCACTTATTTGATTTAGATAATCAATCATTCACTTACGGTGAGTTTATAGCCCCTCTTTCACTTGTTTTACATTTACTTTACAAATCTCGGGGGAGAATACATGCTCAATACAACTTACATCTCAATACAACTTGTTTACATATTCGTTTACAATATCTTTTACATACTATTCTACACACTTGGTTTACATACTTGATTTTGCAATTCATTACAAACACAATTACATGGTTGATTACAAACTTGGTTTCATACTTTGTCACATACTTATTGGCATACACGTTTACGAAATTATTTACATACTCATTACAAACTCAATTACTTGATTTATATCACACTCTTATCGACTATGGATTTAAGAACTCAAAGCATATTTACAATACAATGTTTAATTTTTTATTGTACACAAGTGGTTATCGTATTATCATCTCCTGTTTACATGTGCCTAAGTAACATAACCCACCATTGCCCATTATCATGAACTGTTAAATTCTTGACCGGAGGACCGGTTGAGGAAGCGCGAGTGTATAAATAGATCTATTTGGGATTGACATCCCTGTTCGGGTGAGTAGCTCTCACTAGTTTCGACTGTACTGAAACAACGAATGCATACATGTCGGAGCAATTTGGATGTTTACGGGTTTGAACATCTACACGGGCCTTTATTTGCATTAAATTGCATACATATATGTCGAGCTTCAGTGTCATGAGCTTAGCGCAACAGTAGATATTATTTATGTGGTACTGTATCTGTTATAGTAGACCCATACATTTTGGAAAATCAACGATCTCACTGTCCATACTACTTATTGAACATTACTAATTTCTGAACACTTTTCATTATATTGCGGCGAAGCAATAAACACTAGACTCTTTTGGTTCTACATTTACTCTTACATTTTTGGCGATTATTATAAGGATTGAAATAATCAGACATACTCTATAAATCTTTGGATTCCAACAATTACATTTATACTTACAAAACTCTATGAACTCACCAACTTTAATGTTGACACTTTTAAGCATGTTTTTCTCAGGTGAATTAGATGCTTGGCTTACTTGATGTGCAATGGAGTCTAAAATTGACAAGATTTCATTTATGGATTTCTACTTACATACAAATGATCAAATCTCGTTGGGTTATTTTCAAGCTTTTCATTGTGATGCAATTATGGGACAAATGTTATATCAATTTCAAAGAAATCAACGAGATTACTTTTCAAACGACACATTTAGAGGTCGTTCTCTTGTATCTTGTGCTATTGTATTATGAAGTAACGCCCCCGGACATATTTCCGCTGCGACACATTTTTGGGGGTGTTACAGATTGGTATCAGAGCCAAGGTTATAGAGAACTAGGTTGCATATTTTACCCTAGACTATAACCGTTTTCACGAACATTGCATCACATCAAACATTTTCAAAGTGCATACACACTACTTGCTTACTTGCTTACATTACTTGTTACATTACGTGCTTACATGACATACATATATATAATATATATATGCTTACATCCCTTTTGCGTATATCGTACCAAGACATTGTGAGTTTGCACAATGGTCTCAATTATTATCTCAACATTGTGAGTTCTACAAATGGTCTTCATCTTACTTCTTAGACATTGTGAGTTGCACAATGGTCTCATTTCGTTCTCAGACATTGTGAGTTAAACAATGGTCTCTAAGGACATTATTTTTTTCCTCATAGCTTTATACATTATCGTATTACGTGAAAACTGTTATGATTTTTTTTTTACATGGAATTATGTATGAATCTAAGTATTACAAGTCTTGTATGGGCGGGACTTGTAATATGATGATTGATATGATAATTGCAGTTACAAAACCCGGTCACCGTTCTGTTTACAATGATTAATGTAATAAATCTAAATTACAAGTCTGTAATGGCGGGACTTGTAATAGGAGGATTTATATGATAATTGCTATGTTAACTCGTTCATAAAGACTTTTACCTTATTTACTCTAACCAAGTACTCATTAACTATCTTGAACTCTATGTTGATCTCACCTGGCAGTTTTTACTCCCAGATTCCCAAAGACGAGTTTGGAACGTCTGCGTCCCATACATCACCGAACCATAAGTTTATCAATTTATTATTTACATAAATTTGGACGCTTCTTTATGCAAATAATAAATTATAAATTAGTGGGCTTAATGGTATCCGATATGACACGAGTATGAACCTGAACTCGATAATCACCAGAATCCGTTAAAAGGGTCTAGAGACACAATCGTGTCTTGCCACTCAGCAGCATCTTAAGGCCTCGCTTGGAACTACCTTATCTCGTTCTTGAGTTATTACTTTTGCCGTTGCTAATCCTCGCGATCATGAACTGTTGTGGAGCTAACCGACTTGTGCACACTTAAACTAATGGAGTTGATTCATCCTCGAACTAAGGACTGAGTACCGTATTCCGCCATCTACCGCATAAGCTCTTCCGAGAGATCCTCCCATATGTCGAACTTTAATCTAGGGATACTGTTTCTCGAAATGTCCTCATTCTCGGCATCCCATCACCATTTGTTATAGTTATTGATGTTATGGTCGCTACTGTTGGGTCCTGGAGCGGCCTCAGCTGGTGCAACTTTAACCAATAGGTAATGTAACCTCCTTAAACCAGATAAACACCTACCGACGAAACAAATAGTCGGACTATTCAATTCGGGCCACTAGTACGAAGACTTAGGTCGCGATACATCCTGGAACTGCCAAGTAAGTTGGGTACTTACATCCATAAGCCACGTTGATGTGAATCATCGAACATTACAGATAGCAGAAAAGAGACTCCATCATGGAACATTTAAAACTTTATACAAACATACTCACGCGACTACACTTTCTTCTTGAGGTTTTCACTATTAAGAAACTTTCTTTATAACACAGTCATATCAGTCATAAGATCTGTAATGACATTTTTGGAATACCCATTTTGATGGATTAAATATCCTGGTCAAACCTAGCCAAAATTTTTGGTATATTGAGTCGAAACATCGAATTTTGCTAAATAAAGTTATCAGCGTCTTGTTTAGAATTGGTTTATTAAATCTTAAATCTTTTCTTGGTCACACAATCGGTTAACACAAATTAAATCTCGGGACGAGATTTCTTTAAGGGGTAGGTACTGTAACATCCGGCAATTTTCGGAATTTTAAAGGACTATTTTAAACTTTGACTGTTCAGGTCCGATTTGACTTTTTGACTTTTGATCTTTTATTGTCACATAAAAACGATTACTGCATAACCGGTAAAATTTTCGGAACAAATTTTAATAATAAATCATATTTATTATTACATGATCTTTCGTTTAAAGTCTTTCGTTTAACAACGACGTAATTTATATCTTCCCAGATATGATCCGTGACTTATTTTGTCTCTTGTAATAAGAGCGATTGTAATTATATTTTTGATCTTGTAGGTACAAAATTACATTTGTTTTCGTTACTTCCGGTCAGAGTCGTCCAAGGCAAGTAATATAAGCGTAATCCTTTGTTGTCGTAGCATGTGAGGTCCGCTCGATATGTAGGAAACGTCTCAACTGAGCAAGTGAAATCAAGACAAGTAAGAAAGGACGAGCACCGGGACGACGCTCCCTTAAGGTGGGTGAAATGTAACAACCCGAGTTTTACGACGCGTATGACGATCGCGAATTCGACGTCATAATTATTATTTTATAAGTTCGTGTGAACGAACTTCGGCATTTAAAATTTTATTTGTCGTGAATAGTCATTTTCGTATTTTATTACGAACGGAATTTAGAAATTTTTACTTTTTTTCGTTTCACGAGTCAACGTTTGACCGCGCGACCGTTAAGCGTTTTGAGTATCGTAGAAATTTCGACACGCCTCGTTATTATTTTTATGATGACAATTTGTATTTTATCGTCCTCGTCTCGATTTAGTCAAAACCGAGTCAAAACTTTATTTTGACGTGAGCTAATATTTTTATTAAATATTTTGAACTAAATTAAGTGTGACGAAAATAAATTTAGTCACGGAAGAAGGATCCCGCAACTTTGGTGTACACATTTTATTAAATGTTTTAAACAAAATGGAATGGGATGAAATAAAAATAATTTCGAAAGTAATTAGCAAGTGTTGTGGTCGGTTAATAAACAAACCAAACGAACGCCCCTATGTATTAAATTTGAAAGAAATAAAGGATGGGAGGGACTATTTGTGTCAAATAGCCAAACTAAAATCCTATATAAACTAAGTTATACTTCCATTTTTCACTTTACAAAAAAAATGTGTGTTCCTTTGTCCTCTCCTACACCACCGCCGGTCACCACCTCTCCACCGCCTCCATTCGCCAGAAAAATCACATGCAACACGATCAAGTTAACTTTTTAATTGGTGGGGGGGTTGGGTGGGGGGGAGTATGGAGGGGGGGGGGGGGGGGAGGGGGGGGGGAGGGGATTTTTCTCTAATCCTCGTTAATTTCTTAGTTTTTCCACCAAAAATATATAACATGCAATGGGTATTTTTCTAGTTGGAGTTCGGGTTTGATTCAAGTGTTTCCAGTTGGTAAGTGGGTTTATAATGGGTAGATAATCACTTTTGAAAGCTTGGTTAATTGGAATAAATGTTTCGGTTTGGTTGATTGGTTCGGTTCGAGTCTCGGCTAAGACGAAGGAGACGATTTCGATTATTGACCTTGCTTATTATAGCTTTGTAAGCATTTTTAATACTTGTATTATATTTGTTTTCGCGATTTGATTTGTTCTCGAAAATTGCATGTGATGAAATCCGATTGAATCTTGCATTAGACTAGATTAGATATGATATTGGATGATCAAAATAGGTTGGCTAGGTGTATTTTGAAGTTGTTATGAAGCGAAAATGATTTTAATGGGGTTTTAAAAATACAATTTCGAGCAGAAAGTTTGGGCTCAGATTTTTTGAGGTTCGATAATTTATAAAAACATGATTTTTGATGATAGAAATAATGATTGAGTTCGACCTAAAGATACGTTTCCGGTCATATCGAATTCCCGATAACTCCTAATAACGAAGAAGTTACGGCGAAAACAAGATTTAAAAACTTGAAAACTTTCCAAACAGCTCTTGTAATTATTTAGTTGATGGCAGATTCAAAAACGTCCGGTTTGAGCACTTTCGAGTCCCGATCGGACATTCCGCGAAACACGAAAGTTGCTCTTAATGACACGTATTACTTGCGCGGGACAAGGCATTGCAAGTTTAAAATCGATTAAAAACGGTGTCAAAACCCAAGGTCAAAATCTTGCACTTTTATTAAAAAATGAGATCACAAGTTCCTGCAGAAACTTGCAGGGGCATTTTGGTCATTTTTTGTCGAGTTTCGGTCTCGGCTAAAACTAAAAAGTTTTCCGGAATGTCGTTTTTGTCATAAAAATCTCTTTTGATCCGAGTCGTGAAATGTGTGATAAATGAGGTTCGAGTATTTGAGACGGTGTCTGATTTGATATATATGCGTATAATACATATATAGTAGCAAATACTAATGTAGAATAATAATATATGTACATATTTATATTGATCACATAAATATATAGGAAATATATACAAGGACATATAAATACACTATATAATACCAATATAAATACATATAACATATATATATACCATATTATACAATACAATATAATATAAATAATATATAATCTATATATATATATATATAGAGTAAGGATCAAATGAGAATAAAACTTATAATGAGAATGATAAGAAGAAACCACAACCACACATTTCAGATGCACCTATAAAAATGCATGCATCTCCCCTTAAAATTCTCTTTCCTATTTAAAATGTGTGGCTAGAAATCCTTCTTATTCTTCTCATTATATTTTTTCTTCTCACTTGATCCCTAGGATCAAATGAGAAGTTTTTTTAAAATAAGAAGGATAAGAAGTAACTATAACCGCATATCCGAGATGCACCGACTTAAATTAGATGCATCTCTATAATTTTAGATGCATTATAACGCATCATAATGTGTTTTCTAATTTTTAATTAGATGTATATACGTATTTTCATGATTTCTCTTGTTTTTTGTTCCTCTGCATGTGCCGAAATCATGAAAATCAATCTGCACCATCTACACATCAAATTAACTTTTGAAACTCAAAATGGTGGATCTATATGACTAGAAATGCATCTAATGCAAGTCGTTGCATCTCAAATGTGTTATTTTAGTCACTTCTCATCACTTCTTATTTTAATCTACTTCTTACTGGATCCCTACTATATATATATATATATATATATATATATATATATATATATATATATATATATATATATATATATAAAGTCAAAGTCAAATAAAGTCCAACGTTGACTTTTAAAAGTCAACGAGTTGATACTAGACTTGTCGGATGTTATAAAATAATAAACGCTACTATTATTACAAGTGTGATATTTTAAACTTAACGATTGTTATGAACAAAGAAGATTCTAAAAATAGAAACTTTTGAAATATTCGAATATAATACCGATACGAGTAAACGATAATCAAATTGAATGTCGAAAGTTCGACGAGATAATTAAATATTATTATAAATATAATTAGAAGACGAGACCTACTAAAAATGGTAACTTTCCGAAAATAGTAACTTTCCAAAAATAGAAAGTTTCTAAAAATAGAAAGTTTTCGATTAAGCAACGTATAAAATAAGTGAGAGAAAGATCGTAACTCAATTATGAGGAGTTTAGGATCTAGGACGCGCAAGTGGATTTCTCATCACATGTGTATGTATATTTATACTATTTTGATAGTTGCGATGCGCGCACTATCCGATCGTATCTTACGATGTAATAATTGAACGACATAAATTATAGGTCGCGGTTGAGCTCTTCGTCGAGTAGTTCGTGATCGTTTCGGTTATTTAATCTTCGGCTTCGTCCAAGGTGAGTTCATAGCCTCGCTTTTAAGTGTTTTGAATGTTTTATAAACCCGCGAGGGGGATAATGCTTGTTTTGAAAAGTGAACGCAATGTGTTTTTGATACGTGATATGATTCCATTTACTATTGAGTATATGCCTTTTACTGTGTGATCGTTAGTTGCCTAGTTGTAGGTAAACACTAATGCATTAAAATAATCTAATTGGTTAGAACACCCTGTCCGTGAGTTTGAATCAGTTGTGAATCACCTTAACGACATTATGTAATAGTATTAGGAGAAGTGGCATACTTTCTACGGACATTATTTTACCGTACGGATGTAATGTGTGTAGTTTCGTTACACGGGCTATTAGTTGGAAATCATTATTTTATAACTTGTCTACGATGCAATGTTATATTTTTGTTGAACCAACATATGCTGTTTTAACTATTTTTTATTTATTATAGTAAACTCTATGAATTCAACAATCGTTTTGTTGACCTTTTTTAAAGCATGTATCTCAGGTTTAGGTATTGAAGATGGCTTGGATGGGATGGAACGCGGATATCAAGTGACGGTGACACTGGAGAGAACTTGTGACAAAAAATAAATAGAAATATTATTAGAAAGAGTGGTGATTGAACACTTCTTGAAATTGATTGCACACTCAAAATATGCATGGTTTTGGAACATTATATATCCCTACACCACTTGATAGAGTGTGTTAATATTAAAGGTATAATAGTCATGACACACATCTTTTTTAGTGTGACAATCAATTTAAGGAGTGTGCAAATCACCTCCCTTTTAGAAATGAAGTCGTGATGTGACTTGTAGAAATAAATTTTCTACGATAGGTTTGGTGGACCTTTGTACTATGATTCTTTTCAAATGAAATAAATCAGAAACATTTATTTAACATACATCTCTTTTATAGTTTGATTGTTATGACTTGTGTGAATTGTATCGTGAAGTAGCACCCCAAATGTTAAGTATTCCGATGCTTATCATATTTTGGGGGTAATACAGAATCTCCTAATTTAGCATCGCGTTATATGCTTAGCGCAACGATAAATACTTTTTTCATGTGATAATTGTTATCCTGTTATAATAGTCACATCACTTCTTTAAAATCTTGTGGTTTAACCTACACCAATTCAAACCTATGAATTCACAACTTTATGTTGACTGTTTAAGCATTTTTCTCCGTGACTTCTAGGCTGATTGTTCTTAGAAGTGCTATTGTGTTGCATGCTTGCTGATGTCTTTTCAAAATGTTTATCTTTAAACTTAAATACTCGTTGTCTTAAAAACATGTTATAATTCCGCTGCATTTTTCTTAAGCTTCCGCTAAAACTATTTCATTTATATCAAGAATATTGAAAGACTTATTTTGATTTATCCAAAGCAACAAGTTATATTTTATCAAACGTCCATATAGTGTTCGTTCACTTGATCTCGTGCGATGTATGCGATGACGTCACGCCTCCAGACACGTATTCCGTCCAGGCCCCGTTTGGGGGTGTGACAAAAACTAGATGTGTTGTCGTCGTAGGTTGTTATTTTTGTTATCAAGTTTTACTATTTATATTATCGACTTTACCTAAAACAACACTAACGGGCAGTGTACCCGATCAGTTGTAGCTTCGTTGGTAAGTAGGGTGTCGATCACTAAGAGCGAGAACATTAATACTTAATTATCAGTATTTTAGTTATCTAAGTTAGTCCTAAGTTATTCTAAGTTATACTACGTTAAATCTAAGTTAAACCTAAACTAATGGTAAAAGGGGGTTTTCAGCCTGAGAGACTAGCACGGGTTTTGGTGGCAACTTAAATATACTTTCGTTACTCAAATGCACGCAAGTTAATAATCAGAATGTAGAAGAGTGGTCAAGCCTATTATAAGGAAACTGTATTAACCATGATTAATCTAATTAAAATGCAGGTTTGTTTATTAAAATGCATGTTTAGGCGGGCCTTCTTCCTAAACGTTATTCATGTAATCCTGTCACAATTAATGGATGTATTATTAAGCATACATCAGTTAATTATAATCTATCTTAGGAATCCAATACTGGTAAATATTGAACCCTAACTCATCGAGACTTTACCCACTTATGTTTAATTGAATCGTATACGCTGGTAGTTCTACAGCCATTAATGAATCCAACACGACCGTCCATAATTCATTTGTAGTATTAACCTAAGTCACCACTTAGCCTACCATCCTCTATAATTGGGGAGACACTAACGAGTTAAATTTGCAGTCCCATAATTCCAGAGTCACATACAACCTATATGCAGTTCTATCCTAGACTCTAACCTATTTGATCCATAACAGTAGATCCAATTGAATGATAGATTAAACGCATAATCCAACATAAACAAGTATCATGTGATAAACATAATTAACATTCAACAAGTAATAAACAATCTAAATAAAACAAACCAAACATTAAATTGTCATAACCAGCCAATAACCATTGTACCGAATACAAGATAATAAATGAAAGACTAAGGTAAACTAAAAGAGTTAAATGAATGATACCAAAAATCTAACGATTATTAAGAGTATAAGAATTACATGGTGTTTCCTATGAGATTAAGCACTTTGCGAGACCTTTCTTGCTCTTATTGGTTTCTGAAAATTGACTTCTGTGGTTAGGGTTTCAAAAACATATTTAAGCATACCCTAAAATCATGTTTAGGGTTTTGTATTTATAGACGTCTAGAATCAAGTCGATACGCTGTATTGGTTGAGGTCAATACGGCGTATAAGGGTTTCATGGAGTAGGGACCACGTTTGTTATCTGTTAGAAATACGTAAAGTATCGGTCACTACCAATATATCGTTAGATAGCTCGTAGTATAATATTTGAAAACTAAGTAGGCTAGTTAGGCCAAAGCCCATGGAAAGCTCATGAAAGATATGGCCCATGGCCGACCAAAAGGTAGTATAAGAACCCTCTCCATAGCTTGGAGAGGGTGTTGGTTTTTTATTTTCTCACATAATATTACAAGTTTTCTCTCATCTTTCCTTTCTCTCTCTCTAAGTGTTCATCCAACCACTTCTCTCTCTAAAACCTTCCAAACGATCCATTGTGTGTGTGTTAAAGATATAATACAATTGGTATCAAAAGCCATGAGGTGATTAGCTTGATTTAGTGTGCGTTTTTATTTAGAGTTTTCTTGTCCGAGTTTGGTTCGAACTATACAAAGGGTATTCACCTTTTTGTAGGTTTAAAACCATAAAGCTTTCATTTTTTCTTCTTATTATATCTTATTAAAACCTAGTTGTACAAGCAAACCCTTAGAAAAACATAAAAATTATTATCTTTTATAAATGTTTTGGTTCGAAAGTACCTTTGTGTCCAAAATCTTGATTCGAAATCTTTTGTGTTAAAAAGTTTAAAGTTTGTATTTTTAAGGTTCTACCAGTCTTAAAATAGTAAGTTGTACAAGAAAAATTGAGAAAAAACATCAAAAAGTGTGTCTTTAAGTGATTTGAAAAAGTTTAGTTTCGAAAACAAGGCGAGTTAAACAGGCGAATTACTTAGTTTGTCTAGGCGACTTAATCACTATTGTCTAGGCAAATTAATCACTATTGTCTAGGCGAATTACTCAGTTTATTTTTTAAGTGAATTAATCAAGGAAAATTAAACAAGTCCTGTAGGCGAACTAATCATTTATGCTTTAGGCGAATTAATCAACTTTGTTTAAGCGAATTAATCAAGGCGATTTAAACAAGTCCTATAGGCGAATTAATCATTTCTGCTTTAGGCAAATTAAACAGATTTGTTTTAGCGAATTAATCAGTCTTGTTTTAAGCGAATTAAACATTTCCCTTTGGTGATAAACATTTTCCTTTAGGCGAATTACACATTTGCTTTGAAGAAGTAAAACAATTTGCTTGGCTGAATTATACGGTTTATTTATTTGATTTGTAAAATCCCGTTAAATATTAACTTATTTTCTCGGTTTCATCAAGAATTGTTAAATCCCGTGTAATCTTAATATTTCATCACTTAAACATATCTCACTTTAACACAACAACCTCTAATCACTGATCGATCAAGAAGTTATCTTTTCACATAACAAATTCATAATGACTACTTTAGCAGAACATATAATTGTGGTTGGAGCTAAGAACCGTCCTCCGATGCTTGAGAAATCAATGTATGATTCATGGGCAAGTCATATACGACTATTCATCAAAGGGAAGAAACATGGTAGGATGATGCTTGATTCAATCGACAATGGTCTACTGGTCTACCCAACTATTGAAGAAGATGGACAGACTCGACTTAAGAAATACTCAAAACTCACTAAAGCACAACAACTTTAAGATGACTGTGATGTTCAAGCATCTAACATCATTCTTCACGGTCTTCCACCCGATGTGTATGCACATGTAAACCATCAAGAGGCGGCTAAAGATATTTGGGATAAAGTCAAGCTACTCATGAAAGGCATTGAATTATCATATCAAGAATGTGAATGCAGATTATACAACTTGTTCGATAAGTTTTCTTTCACTCAGGGTGAGACATTGTATGAGTATTATTGGAGATTCTCTTACCTGATCAATTTATGCATAACTATTAAGGATACAATGCAGCAAGAGTCTCAAGTCAATAACCAACTATCTCGAGCTCATTCGACCGAATGGATGCAATTGTTACTGAAGTGAATTAGAGCAGAAGATTTTGAAGAATCACACCAACATACGATCAGGTGTATGCATACGCTCAGTCAACATGAATGACATTCTAATAAGATACCGTCCCAAGCGAGTAAAGAATCTGAATCATCTTTGCATGATTGCTAATATCACAAGACTCATACAATCCCATCTTAGTGTCCAAACGATACATTCCTACAATGCATCCACCCCTCAACAATACACACCAGTTTTAATGCAAGCACCCAATCATCATCAACAACATCACACTTCCTGTCAATCACTACAACAATCAGTTTTCTACCACAACCATTCATAAATCTCCATCAGTGCGATACAACAACTCAACGCTGGAATTTCCTCCAATTGGACTTAGTCCTGTTGTTCCTACATTTCAGCAAGAGAAGATCCGATTGACTTGCATTAACAAGGCAATGGCACTCTATCTGTTGTGGCATCTAAGGTTACCACCTTCAACACAATCAACATCAGAAACGTCCTCCAATCCAGTAACATCAACCATTCAAGAAGAAAGCAGTCGCAGTAAGTTTCAACAAATTCAAGGAAGACAACTAGAGTTTTGCAGGTACTGGAAACAGAGGAATTGGCTACAACTCACGGGAAATATTATCAGCTAGTCCGAAACAAGAGTTATAAAGTGTTATAACTAAAGGGAAGTGCGCATGGCTAAGACATGCACACAACCAAAAGCCCAAGAATGCTGCAAGGTTTAAGGAATAAGTTGATGTTAGCCGAAGCTCAGAGCTTGGTTAGTATATTGGATGAAGCTAAAACTAGCATTCTTATCAAGACCCATGGAATAGAAAGAAGCTCCAGTAGCTTAGCATACCATCCCTCAAATTCAGCTTTCCAGACTGAAGAATTTAGAATGCTTTATGACTCGATTGGTGATGACATATCCTCAGCTAAAGCGGTTCTGATGGCAAATCTTTCAAGCTGTAATTCAAACGTCCTCTCTGAGGTACCATATTCTGATACTTATCTAAATGATAGGATTCATCAGGATGTGCAAGAGAATGCCAGTAATCTGAGAACTACGATACAATATGATAATTTTCAAGATTAAATGAGAATAACATAGTGATAGCAATAATCATTAAGTACTCTCAATATCTTCAAGATCCTAAGATGTCGGGTTATTCGTGATACTATTCTTCTGCACCAATTTGATTCATTAGTTTCTCTATCCATTGGTTGAACAAATGACCTGATCATGTAGCTAATTTAATAGAAAAATCAAACAATAATATTGTAAAAATAATCACTTAACCGCTGAGTTGAAGATACAAAGAAACGTGACCGCCATTTTTGAACAAAGTCAAAATTTTTAAGATTTGACAACAAACGTAGAAAAAATTAAATAGAAATCCAAATGATGACCTAATTGGAAATATAAATGCAAAGCTTGCTGCTTTTTCAGCAGGAGATCGATACTCTTAAAGAAACTCTTTCTAACAGTCAAGAAAAGAGAACTTTTAGCAACAATAATAACTGGATTATCAAAACAAAACTAGAAGAAAAAGAATCTAAATACACTGACAAGGAAATTGTTTTGGATAAACAAAATAAAGAACCGGAAAACATTATTTGTAAGTTGTATCGATCTATGAAAGCAATGCATATGCTAACGAAACCATAAGTTTTTTACGATGACACTTATAAACAAGCACTTGGTTATCAAAATCCGTTCCATCTTAAAAAGTTCAACGATTAAAACCAACTTATATGATGCAAGTGTTATTGTTAAAGAACATGATGTAATTTCTGTGATTGATTGGATAGAAGATACCATTGATTTTGGAAAAAAGAGAGTCGATCAAAGATGCTTGATAAACAAAATGATCCAATTTCAATAAAATAAAAAATTAATATTTCTCCAATTGATTATTCAAATTTGAATAAAATAAAGGAAGATTTTGGTAAACGTTTTGTTACTAAAAAAGAATTGTCTGCAAAACAAGCTTTCTGGTTAAAACATTCAAACTATAATCCTGACACATCTGTTAAACAAATACACCTGTTTTAAGAATTTGAAGCTCCAAAGTGAACTTCCTAAGGTAAGTTTGGTAAATAAAAAAAAAAGTTTTTTCCTAAAAAGTCTAAAATAACAATCGTCAGTTTGACAAGTCGTGTGAAAAAGAGAACCACATCAAATGCTATAACAGCAGGTGTGTGGGGTTTTGAACATACAAAATCTTGTTTTATAATTGAAATAATTCCATTTTTAAAAGTTTTAAAAGATACATTTAATGCGTTTGATAAAACTCTTTTAGATGAAATTACTGAAGTCCAAACTGTTTTTAACCAAATGGAAGCGGCTGTTGATCAGGTTCTGTAGACAAAGATGTTGATCCCACTTGAATAGATCTTGCGTAGCTTGTAAAAAGACTTAGTTGTATTGAATAAATCCAAGACAACTATAATAGACTCTTTTATTGAATATATCAAAGACTATGCGGAATCTAGTCTATGATACTAAGAAGAACAAGTAATAAAACAGTAACAAACAAGATTGTATAATACCAAACTTTAAGCCTCAATATATTAATACGAACACTCTTGATAGTGTTAGGGTTATACAAAACCTTGAAGCTATATATGACTAAATATGAAAAATGAGATATATGAACTACATGCCCTAGGGTCTCCTTTTATACACCAAGGAACCCTATGGGCCTTAAAACGCGTTGTCTACGCATACTATATTTCTCCTAAAAATAATCTCAGTTACATTCTCTTTTAGCAATACAAAAAACAGACTAACAGTACTAACTAAGTATAACAATAGAAACTCTTCTAGCAATAGTAACATTTTGTACTAGCAATACTAATATTATACTAGCAGGAGTAATGACTTAGAACTTTTTCTTCAATCTTAAGCAGCAGCAATAACTCCAACCAGCAGTTGTAACTTGAACCAGCAGTAATAACAGTTAAGAATCCTTTTATTCCTAACAATCCTCCCCTAAACTTGATATTCATCATATTAATCATCAAGTTTCTTGAATAAAATCTTCTTGAACCTCAGGAGGATGTATTCAAACATCTCTTCACTTCTTGTACTGTGACTTGATAAATCTGAGAAGCTCATAAGCCATTTCACACTCATGATCAACTTCTAGCTTCCCACTCAACATTCTTGAAAGCATTTCTTGTGTAAGAGGATATTTCTTTTCAACCATCATGTGAATAGTAATTCCAGTATCCATCAACAATAAATGAACTCCACATGAATCATATAACCTCCAGCTTATCAATGTGTAGTCCTGTTGAGCTTTCCAGATTTCATCTTCCTCACTTGGTTCAAATAAAGTTATGAGATCTCCCCAAAGCAATCTGTCATATCCTTCTGGGCTTGTTGTCTCAAATCTTTCCTTTACCAGCCTGTATAGATCTAACACATCTTGTCTGTCAAAATCATCAAGCATTGCACTGAATATCTTGTAAAATTTAGCACTTCCATCAGCCCTGATGATCTGATAATACATCTTGTCTTCTGCTAGAATGTGTGTCTTCCAGTCAACTATTGGATATTTTGTAGCTAATGATTCAACATTGACAGCACTATCATCATCTGGAACTATCTCCAAACAAGCTTTAAGTTCTGCCTTTTCTGCATCATCCTCTAGCTTTTGTCTCTTGACACTTTCTTCATCAAGTTCTTTCCTTGTTCTCTTCTTACTTCCTTCTGCCTGGCTTTTACTTCCTTTCACCACCTCTGAATCCATAGGAACAAATGAATCTACCCACTTCATAGTATTGTCAAATAACATCTGAATTTCTTTAAAACTTTTGTTCTTCAACTGACTATGCTTGTAATTAGCCATATTTTTCAAATAAGTACACATTTGATTCCTCTTTTGAGCTTTGGTTGGTGGTTTTCTTCTGATCTCTTCAGCTCTAAGCTTTGCAAAGTGCTTCTTCCTTTTGTCCATGAGCTCTACAAACAGTTTTGATCTTTCTTCAATGGTCAACTCTCTCTGTTCTTCTGCTTGTAGTCTCTGAGCTAACTCATAATCTGCCTCCATCATAGCTTGAGTATTATCTGATGAAATTAAGTTAGCCTCTTCTTCTTTTTTTCTTGCTAGCCTTTCCTCTTCTTCTAATTCAGCTTGCAATTCTTCTTGAAGTCTTTGAGCAATATCTTCATCCACTAAAATTTGATCTTTCCTTTTCAAAGGCTTCTCATGTTCTATCATCTTTGCCTTGCCTTTGTCTTTTGGATCATACTGTGGAGGAGGTACTGTTTTTCTTATTCCAGACTCGCTAGGTTCTTGCATAGTCACTCCTCTTGTTGGTTTGATAGCAGTTTCACTGGATACTCCTTTTTCCTTTGTTTTTTCTTTTAATTTCTCTTTTGATTTCTCACTTTTCATTTTCATAAGGGTCTGAGCAATTGTGAGATCTTCATCTTCAATAAGAGTTGTTGTTGCTGAAGGAGTACTTGGTTTAGCAATACTAAAAAACACACCAGCAGTAGTAATTAGTGCACTGGCAGTAGTAACAGGTTCAGCATTAGTAATATCAATATCATGACTATACCTCCCTTGAGTCTCTGCATCCTCTTGAAACCATGAAATATCTTCATCTTGGTCAATGTCATTCCTCCCCTGTTTAGATGCATCCTCATGATCACCCAAACTCTTTTCATCAGAAGACTCTATCCTGACTTTGAATAACCTCCTCTTGAGTTGTGGAGTTCTTGCCTTTTTCTTCCTTTCCAACTTCTTGACTCTCTTCTTTAGATTAATAATTTCTAAATCTTGAGCAGTCTTGATATTCTCCAAGGTAAGAACCATTCCAGACAATTTTGTACAAATTCCCATTAATTCATTTAGTTTCATATTGTCCTCCCCACTTCCAAGTGTGTTAACTCTTAAGAGAGGTGGATCATTGGACTGTTTAGACAACCTCTCAAACCTAGTTTGAGCAGGCCTATCCCCCAATATGGTATCTTGGCGTCTAGGACCACTACCTGAACTAGTTCTCTGAGGAAGAGGCTCATTAAGTGTTACCATGGATTGAGTTCTAATTATGTTACCATTGCCATGCTTTGCATCTAAGCTAGTGGCAGTAGTGGCAGCCCTTTCCACATTGTCTCCCCTCTCCTTATGAATAGTCTCATCTGCTACAAGGGTAGTAGGTCCACTAGACTAAGATATCTCAGTGGCTTTTCTTTTGGTTTTCCTATGTTTTTGGGTCTTTTTGGGTTGAGATGATGATAGTACAGGGATTGGTACAACAGTAGATGGTGAAGTAGTTGTGGATGGATGTTGGGAATCAG
>BQNB010129610.1:0-19086 GCA_026074375.1 Tanacetum coccineum
AGGGGCAGCGCGGCAAATATGTCTTGGGTCGGAGGTGAGGTCACGTGCAGAGCATGAGTTGGAGCTTAAAGAAAAACTCAGGGCTAAGTATGTTGCACGTGGTAAGTTGCTAGAGGAGAAGGACTTGGAGATCCTCAGGTTGAAGTCTCAGCTGGCTGAGAAGGAGGCTGAAGCCGCGGAGGTGTCAGCTCTCAAGGTCACCATCACTCAGAAGGATAATGACATTTCCTTGCTTGACTCCCGCGCCACTCATCTTGCGTCTTCCCTGGATGACGCTAAGGTGGCCTGTGCCGAGGCCGGGACTAAGATTACTTCGTTGGCATCTGAGCGAGATAGGCTTGCCTCTGAGGTATGTCCGCACCTTTTATTCCGCATGTGTCTATTTACATGTTTTTATAATATGTTTTTTTTACAAGTGTTCTTGCTTTTGTAGGTTTCTTCTCTTTGTGCCGGTTTTCAGGATTTCAAGGAGAAAATGGAAGTTCAGCAGGAAGAGCAGGCTCAGGAGTTGTACAACCGTGTAGCCGAGCTTGAGGCATAAGTGATGGATGTCTCCAGCCGCCTGGATGGGGAATTTTATCCCACCTACTTGACTCTTTTGGCCGGAAGGAGGTGGCTTCTGACCCATGGGATACAATTTGCTCTCTTTAAGTGCTTGAAATCTTCAGAGTACCAGGGCATTCTTGGTCACGCTTTAGGCCGGGCCGTTGATTTTGGCATACAAGAAGGTTTAGAGGCCAGTCACGAGCATGGGGTTGCCAGGAGGAGTCTTTCCGTGGTTGATGCTTATAACCCGGAAGTTGCCAGCGCAGATTATGTTAATTCGGTTAAGGCCCTTGAAGACGCACACTTCCCCTTGGTGGATCTGTTGAAATCCAAAAAGGATGCCAGGATGGATGAAGTTCTTTATTGCTTTCTTCTGGACGGACCCCTTGTTGAACTTCTGGATGCTGCTTCCTTACAACCGTGCATTGAGCAGCTTTCTATTCCCATTCATCATGCTGGTGACAAAACGGCCGTCGGGGAGACCTCCCTATCTTTTTCTTTGATGAATCTTCATGCTCGTGCTGAGGGGGACAAGAAGCATGCCGCGACTCTTCGCCAGCTGAGCCACCCCACGACCATCGCCACGCTGACACATGGACAGAACACTTATGTCTCTACGCCTTTTTCTACCCCAGACATGGTGGGTGAAGGCTAGTATTTATGCGGCCCCACATCCTCTTCTTAGCGGATTATCCAAAGAAGACACAGATTAAGCCTTGACACAAGTGTTTGTTGCCGTCCCCCATCTTGAGCGTTGTAGCCTTAGTTTGGTCTCCATGCCAGTGACCGCATGTGTTCTAAGTATTGTATCTTGAACACTTAAAAACCTTATCTCATCTTTTTGTATGCCGGGCAGTATGTGGCTATTTCTGTTTGTGGCCTATAAGTTATATAATGTTTGCTTTTTTACCGAGGCCGTGTGTTGAGTCGCCTTTTATGTTACGGACATTACTAGCTTATCATGTTAACAACATGGTTTTTTTAGTGTGGATACTGGTGCTGTCCGTCTTTATTACACTAACAAGATGTTTTTCACAGGTTATAAATATTTGCTACCTTTTTATTATTACTGTTGTACTTCGTAATAGATAGTCTTGTGAATATTTGTTGGTTATTCTCCCGGTTTCGGGTGTTGGCAATACACTCTATACACACCACGCTACAATTTTGAGACATTGCTCAACCTTTTATTACATCCGGGATAAAATAATTGCGTACGAGCATAGCTCCATGCGTGCCGCGCATCTTAATAGTTGACAATAAAACTTTTCACAAAGTGATAATAAAATATAGGGACTTTAAAACTGGTGAGAGGTAGCTAATCCCCACTTTTTTCATTAATATTCAAAAGATCAATTCAAAAAAAAAGAGAATTAAAATACTGACCCTCCGGACATCAATACGTGTCAAGCCTGGCGGTTCACTTACACCAGCTATCATGTCATATAACACTTTTTTACGACATTACAGATGTTCCATGTTTCTCGAATTTCATTCCCCCTTGTGATCTAACACACTTAGAGGCTCCCTTCTCCTAATGACACTATCCGATAATTTCATCATGGTCCATCCATTTAGGGCCAAGTTTCCTCCGTGCCTTGCGTGGCTTGCATCATTTCCACGGTAGCACCCTGTCCCCTGGCCTGACAAGTCTTCGCGTTGCCTCAGGCAACCATTACAGACGTTTTAGTACTTTTTCCATACACTAGACTATTACTTTTTGTGCATCTTGAATTGCTGCTTGTCTTCTTTTTTCTTCTACGACAGGACCCAGTTTTAATTTCGCAAGGACTTCGTCATTCTTCGCGACAGGTCTACTTCGCATCCGGAGTGTTAGCATGCCTATCTCTGCTGTATGAACTGCTTCATGACCGTATAGTAGACTGAAAACGGTGGTCTCTACCATTGCTTGACATTTTATCTTGGTGCGGTGTGCCCATAGGACATCGTAAGATTCACTCCAATCCAATCCTTGCTTCTTTATCCATCGAGACTTACAGATTCTTCTCCCAGAATCCTGATTTGCCTCTTTCGACCACAAACCATTGCACTTGATGGGAAGCTTCCACGGAGGCAAAACACTACAGTGGATCACATATTTTTCGCACTATTCTTTGATGGTTTATCACAGAACTCTTTCCATTATCCGACTAATATTTCCCCTGGTAAGCCAAATCTACAAAACAAGGGATGTCCCATACGAACTTCTTTTCCACAACATGATTCCCGTGATAGTCGCAACAGGACTTTTGCTATCAATCCATTTGGTAAAAGTCAGCAATAGCATACGATCACGACTTGAACTTGCCCTGGTCCCTCTTGGAAGGGTCCGCTATGTCGATCCCCCATTTATAAAAAGCCACAAGCAGGACGTAATTGGTGTTAAAGTTTTGTTGCTGGATTTACTCGGACAATGGGGACGATGGACATGTCAGTACATTGCATTCCCTTATTATTTTCCGCGCATCCTTATGCATAATGGCCAGTAATATCCCGTCCGGAAATTGGCCTTGCGACCACGAATCAAGGCCCGAAGTGCATGCTACAGGATCCTCGTGTATATTCTCTAAGGACTAGTTTGCCTCTGAAAGTGTGTCCGATGCACCGCAGCCATGGACCAAAAGAAACATTCTTGTATAACAATAATTTATTCCCCTTGATCTTGGTGTACCGTGATGCCTTACGCACGTACACCACACCTGCTTTCTTTTTGTCTTCCGAAGTGGACATTTCCTTTGTAAAGTAAATCATAGCATACATGGGTGTCACCTATGTTTGCGCCCATCCTCCTCACCAAACAGACGACCACCTTCCCATGCGTATACAGACTTTTCCTTTAAATCCTCTACAGTACTTGCTTACACTGAGGTGTAGCGAAGCTGTAGATCCAATCTTGCTTACGGCATCCGCCTTCTCTGTTCCTCGCGCCCGCGTACTTGTTTGATGGAGACAATTCCTTGAAGTTACACTTGGAGCGTTTTCCTTTTTCCAACACTACTGAACCATCCCTGACTCCTTTGCTACATAAGACGCTATTGACCTCAGTTTGCGCTACACAAAAGGCGAGAGTCATACGTTGCTTGAAGGTTTTCTTACGCCCATTTATTCAGCGATCTCCAGACGCACACGCTATTAATGCTTCATACTCAGCTTCATTGTTGGTAGCCTCAAACCTAAACCTCATGGCGTACGCGAATTCAACTCCTTCTAAATTTGTCAATATCAGCCCGGCTCCAGAACTATCTATACAGGATGACCCATCTATAAACAAAGTCTATGGTTCCGATAATTCTTCTCGCTCTGCCATGGGTTCGTCCGGGGATTCTTCATCCGGTCGCTCTACGATAAAATCTGCCAATATTTGTCCTTTGATCGATGTCCTTGGCCTGTATTGGATGTCATATCCTTCTAGCTCAAATTTCCACTTTAGCATCCTCCTGCTGATCTCTGATTTTGACAGTAATTGCTTTATCGGCTGATACGTAATTACAACAATTGTATGTGCCTGGAAGTACCTTTTTAGCCGTCTGCTTGCGCTGAGCAAGGCTAATACCAATTTTTCCATGGGGGTGTAATTGATCTCCGGCCCTCGTAGGGCACAACTCACAAAGTACACTGGCAATTTCTTGCCTCCCCTTTTGGTCATTAAGACTGCGCTGATAGCTTCCTTGGCCGCGGCTAGGTATATGATTAGCTCCGCCTTTTGCTTTGGTGCAGTCAGCATTGGGAGTTCTGCTATGAGTTTCTTCATCTGTTTGAAGGCTACTTCGGCTTCCTGAGTCCATTGGAAATCTCTCTTCTTTGTGCACTTCTTCAGGGTTTTGAAGAACGGCAATGATTTTTCAGCTGATTTTGACAGATATCTGTTTAAACTTACGAGTTTCCCGTTCAGCTTTTGTACGTCCTTAAGGCATCCCGGAGATGGTAGGCTAAGGACCGCATCTGCTTTATCTGGGCATACTTTCAGTCCTTCAGCGTTTACTTTGTAGCCCAAAAACATCCCCTCCTACATTCCGAAGGTGTACTTTTTTGGATTTAGCTTCATATTTATTTGCCAGAGAGTTTTGAATGTTTCTGCTATGTCTTAGATAATTTCTTCTTCCGTATGGATTTTTATGACCAAGTCGTCGACATATACTTCCAGGTTACGTCCGATCTGCTTTTGGAATGCCCTGTCTACTAAGCGTTGATAGGTTGCCCCGGCATTCTTTAGGCCGAACGGCATCTTTGTGTAACAGAATATCCCTTGGCTCGTGATGAATGCTGTTTTTTCTTCATCCTCCTCTGCCATTTTGATTTGGTGGTACCCTTTGTATGCGTCCAGGAAGCACTTGAGAGGGTATCCGCAGAGAGACTCTACTTTCCAATCTATCTCCGGCAGGGGATAACCATCCTGAGGACATGCTTTGTTTAGATCTTTGAAATCCACACACATTCGCCAGCTCCCATCGTGTTTCTTGACCATGACCGGGTTAGATAGCCAGCTGTGATAATGGACTTCTTTCATGATTCCGGCATCTACCAATTTTTCCACTTCCTCCTGGATCGCTTTATTTCTTTCCGGCGCTTGCCCCCTTTTCTTTTGTCTGATAGGTAGGCATCCTTCTCGGACATTTAGGCGGTGCTCCGCTATGTGCCGCGGGACGCCCGTCATGTCTGCTGGCTTCCAGGCAAAAACATCCAGGTTTTGTCTGAGCAAAGCACATAGTTCTTTGCGTCCTTTTTCTGTTAGGGTAGATCCTATGGCTATTGTTTGCTCAGGGTATTCAGGATGAATGGCCACTTTTATCTTCTCCTCCAACACCTGACTGGTCACGGGGTGTTGTGTGCTAGGTCCGGAGATCATTGCACATTCCATCGGGATGACTCTGCTGCTTCGTAACGTCACCGTTCCTCCTTCGACTGGGAATTTTAACATTCCGTGTGCCGTGGATGGTACGACACGGATCTTTCTTATACCCGTTCTGCCTATTATTCCATTGTGTTGGGATGGTGACCTGATAACCATGAAGTTCATCCATGCGGAAGTGGAATGCTCTTCGTCACCTATCTTTACTAGTAGGGATATCTGGCCTATCGGCCAAATGGTTTCTCCACTGAATCCTATGAGTGATGTGGTAGCTGGGATCATCTGGCTTCTTATTTCTGGCCGGAGCCTGACGAAGCAATGTTCGTATAGAACTTCTGAGGACGCTCCTCCGTCCACGTATATCCGGTGTACGAAGTGCCCTCCTATTTCAGCTTCGATGATCATTGGTCCTTCCGTTCCGTCTTTCTCTCCTAAAGACGGAAAAGAGATTATTGTCTCCGGAGAGAAACTTTGGGTGACCCTTTGTTTGGCTACCCTCTCCCATGGTTGAATCATCAAGATGGCTAAGGGCTTGTCTTTTTCAGCCGTTTCCCCCTTCTTTTGTGCCTTTGGCTTGTCGCTCTACTTTAATTCTTTGATGAATTGCGACAATTTTCCTGACTTGATCATCTCGTCTATCTGCTTCCTCAGCTGCATACATTCGTCCGTGCTATGCCCTGTATCCGCGTGGAATTCATAGTATTTGTTCGGATCCCTTTTTTCTACAGGAGTTACCATTGGTTGTGGAGCCTTGAATTTTCCTTTTTCTAAAGCAAAAATTTCTTTCGGGGTTTTCTTAAGGAGTGAAAACCTATCTGGCTTCCGATCTGATTTTTGCTTATTTTTAAAACCCTTCTTAAAATTTGGCTTGTTTCCTCATTCTGGCTGTTTCCACGGCGCGGGTGCTTTTTTCCGACTATGATTGAATGCGGCAACTTCCCCTTGTAGAAAAGACGTAGTCACCCTGTACATTTCGTCCATTGACCTCGGAATTTTCTCATATAAACGCTTGATCTGCTCGGGGTGGGTTATACCGTGCATGAATCCGGAGATCTTCATGCATTCCGGCGCTCCTTCCACATCCAGGATTTCTGCTTTGTATCTTTCCATAAAGTCTTCTGTGGATTCTCCATCTCTTTGCTTGATATGATGTATCTCCACCGGATCCTTGATGTGTTTTGTTTTTTGGAGATAATTTTCCCTGAATGTTGTTCTCAAATCTTCATAGCTGTCAATGAATTCCCTTGGGAGTTTGTCGAACCAGACTCTAGCGTTTCCTGTGAGCGTTGAGTTGAACATGTGACACCATGTTGGCATTGCCCACCCCTCTGTCTTTGCTGCGGCCTGTAATAGCTTTAAATGATCTTTCGGATCCCCGCTTCCATCATATGTCTTGACGTGGCTGGGCATCCTTGTCCTTGGGAAATTGAAATGCCGGATACGAGGTGTGAAAGGGTTTCTTTCCTCACATGTCCAAGGCTGAGAGAGATCATCTTCGTGGGTGTTTGACCTGTGTCTTCTTGATTTGGACTTCCAGTGACCTCCCTCACTGTCTTCACTCTCCGAATATCCGCCAGTTTCCCGGGACGACGTGCCCCTATGATGATGCTTCTTTGGTTGCACCTCGATTTCCTTTTCGTGGGAACCCTGGTGGCGGCTGTCAGAACGTGCAGATGCACTTCGTTCTTTTCCTCCTAACCTATTGAACACACCACCCTCCTTCCGCGGCCTGGGCCTAGGTGAAGGAGGTCTGTTTTGTTTGAGTCTTTTGAAGACACTGGCAACCGGTGTCGGGCTTCGGGAGCGCCTATTTTCATGCCTCCTTTTTGGCTCTGTTCTGGCAGTTGGCGTCTTGGATTCGGAGTAATGCGACTCTTCATGATTTCTTTGATTTTTTCCGGTCTCGTTGCCGTAGAGTAGGCGTGCCTTTACCGCATTAAGCTTATCTTGCTGCTCTTTTTCTTTTTGCATCTTTTCGGCAATTAGTGGTAATAGTTGTTGGTAATTTTTGTCGCACAATTCTCTTAGGTCCTCGTCAGGCGTAGGCTCTTCGAGACGTTGTGGGCCACTTCTTCCTCCAGTGTTCCGCACGGCGGACGTGGGAACAGTCGGGGTGTGTTGTTCGTGAGTGCTCATGATGAGTATTTTAGAAAACGCGGTTACGTTGCGGTCCCACGGATGGCGCCACTTGTTAGTACAAAATAAGTGTAAGAATAAGACTCAAATTATACATCGGGTCGAGCTCCCGAATGATTTGAGCATTATATCTTGTACTAGAGCAAGAGAAGTGATGATTTCCTGCACAATCAAATAAACCGTTAGTCTTACCGTGGGGACGGACCCCACGGTTAGACTCCGACGTGAAAGTAAGTAAACATGTAGAGAGAGAAAATATGTGTATGTAGAGCGAGAAAATCCTCTTGTTCATTGTGTCAGAAGACCCCTTTTTATAAGCGAACGAAATGTCAGGGTTTCATAATATTTCGTTTGTTTAGTTAGTGGCCAGAGTGGGTCTCTTGTCGGGTAAGGTTCCGTAATAACCGTGTGTACGGATGCGTGTGCTTTCCGTGGACGGAAGTATCCTATAGTTAGGTCCGCGTTCGTTTTGCTGTGTCCGGGCCGTGACCAATGCAGGGTTGGGTTTAGTTTTGGCCAATCACTGCTAAGTTGAACCCAGAAGCCCAAGTGATAGTGTGACCCAAGCCCGGAGGCTTGGTATGCCTACTATACGTCATCAAACAGTTAGCTTTCCCCTTCCTCTTTTGCATAATAACAAATATGATAGCTATAAATTAAATGTGTTACTCCTTTATTAACCTAGTTAAAATAAGACGAAGCTATACACATGTGTAACATTTCGACTAATCCTTCGACTTCCTTTTGGTAACCAGTTTAAGGTCTTAACCAAGTTTAATCTGGTTTAGCTCTAACTAGGACCTGTTTTTTTAATGCTAACTATGGCAGATAACAACCTATCCGAACTGCTCTAATGCATAATTCTAAGTTCTTGCCCACTTCTAATGACACAGAAACACGTGAGTCTCCAATGTATGTGTAAAGTCCAATTGTAGACGCAGATTTCAATTACTATGTATACTATGGTTCAAAACAAATTCCATATACTTGCACACATTATCATTACATAATTGTATTATTGAAAGTAGAGTTAAGATATGCAGATCCAGAGTTGACTTTATAAGTCAAAATGACCGATTTTCAACTATGCTTATGTACAGACGTTACATAAGTTCAAGGCCAGACTTTTTTTTTTCCATAATGGTGTTTATTAAAGATATAATCAATCATAAAAGTTTCTAAAATCTTGATATAGTCCATACCAATTTGAAACTCAAGGTCGGTCTACTTTACCTAAAAAGGTCAAAGTGTGCCTTATGTTGAATACCTTACCTGCCTAGTAGCTGAGAAAGTGAAAAAAAAAATGCAGCATCATGATAACAGAACCAAATACACATTTAAATTCTAGATCAACGGAAACATAAGCCTCATATGTATATATGTAAGCCAATATCCAACAATGTATACTATTCAACGTGTGCAAAAACTAAAAATTAGGCTTCATCAAAAGCAAAAGTACCGCGTATGGTTTTCTCGAATCATAAATCTATGATAACTTTCTTTATATATGCATCACCCAAAATTAGCCAAAGATCATAAGTAGAAGAAACCAGCCAAAATCTCAATCTAATTCCGATTCCTGTTCAGATTCATCATCATCACTGCTTCCACTGTCAAAGAAATCGTTTTCATAATTGACCCAAGGGTTCTGGAAATGTTCAAGCCTCTCACACCTCTCCTCAAGATCACCATTCAACTCCACATTCCAGCTCCCTTGAATGTCCAAATGAGTAAGTGACTTGCATTTCATGAGAATTTCAGAAAGTCCCATATCACCAAATCGACCAAAACAAAGATTAATTTGCTTAAGATTTGGCATGGTTTCCGCTATGGCTTTTGTTTCAGAATCATCGATAGGTGAGCAAGCTTCAAGTGGTGGCATGTTTCTTCTCAAGTTAACCAAAGACTTGCATTGGTTACCAAATGCTGCAATGCCTTTCCTTGTGATCTTTAAGCAATTACTGATATCCAAAGTTGTGAGATTTGGTAGTGGCTTAATGTGCTTCAGTACCATTTGGTCAGTGATACTACTCATCGGGATTTCCAGCACTTTCAGAAAGTTTCCACTGCAAAAATGAACAGAAATACAGGAGCCTATCAGTGTATCATTCTAATCTCGACTTACAAAATACTCACTATCTGACTTATTTACCAATGAGTAATATGAGTATATACGGTTCTGTTTTATCTCGAATGGGTACACATTTCAAACTTAACTAAAAATGGGTCAAATGGGTCTATTGGGTCAAAATTCGACCAAAGTGTTCTTAAATGTTAAATATCTCAAATAGTTGCATTTAATAGTATGATTTTAAGAATGTAGATATTATCTAATCGTATTTAAAGATTAAAGATTAACTTATTATACTTGTTACCTACTAGACCAAACGATACATTCAAAATTAACCTTTCTGAACTATTTGTCTAACCTGTCTCACTTTCCCAACTCTAACAAATTAGCCCACAACAAAATCGAATAACATCAACAAGGTTCAAACATAAGACATCATGTTTATTGGCACTTAAATTGCCAATTAGCCACCATATATAAGAACAACATTACTCCATTTCAAAAAAGTTTATCACGGGTTAATGTAATAATCTGCATGATATTAGAAACACCATCCATTTGTTATCCCCCATATGAGTCGCAATGTTCTGTTTCTTTAAAATTTACAAGCTACAATTACCTAATGAGATTAAGCTTTATTTATAGAATGATAACACAGAAATTTGCAGCAAATGAATGTTAATCAAGAAGAAATCAGTTCAAATATGAAAGTAACAACACATCAAATCCGAAGTCATAAACTTTAGCAAACGAAAAGAAAGTAACACCTATGACACATGGATCTTTGGCATTTGACATGAACTCTTTGACACCTTAAACAGGAATTTACTTAAGCTATCCAGATTCTTATGAACACATTTTCATGATATTGACAGTGAAAATGAAGGTTTTATTAATTTATCATAGAAGTATAAAGGTAGACTCTTGTTGAGATAATGCCTTACTCCAAACTGAAAGTTCCATTAATGAGACCACTGTTTATGGTAATTAAGCCTTCCATATAGGTTAAATATACTTTGTGTATGATAATTGACAACATGCGCATAATAGTAAGAAAGGGATGGGATATTAGATCACTCAAATTATCCTGAATGCCACAAGACTTGATATTTGTTATATTTACTTGTAGAAACATATGATAATATGGTTTTAGTATAATATATACTAATTCCCATGTCTGCAAGACTATTTAATCATTTCAATTTAGGCTTATTTGGATTATGTTATCCAAATTAACCTCATTAAACCAACATTTTTCCAACAAATAAAACTTAAGCCCATAGTTTACTCTCATATAATCAACAAATATCATTGACAAGTGGACTTACCAAATTAATTAAAACAGAGTTGTGTTAATGAATAACAAATTCCAATATATAGTTTTACAACAAAAGTGAACAAAGATTAAAAAATGATATAATGGTGAAAAATAATAAATATCTCAAAACAACAAAATGAGTCATTTCAACTCTATAAAATCATTACAATATCTTACATAAACATGACATCAACAGTCATCATATTTGATTTTACCTTTCAAAATCATTGCCTTTTTTTTCTACCACATGGCTCATATTACCAAAAGAAGTAATTTCAATTTCAAATAGTCTCCCATAAATATCTTAAGCTCCAAGTAAATAACCTTTAACTTATCTTCCTTTATTATCAATCACCAAAAATGTTACTCTACTATTTATTTCATATTTACAATTTACCCTCATAAACTTTATCTAATCTTTTATTTTGCGTTTAAACTAATATAAAACTCAAATCTTGCACCTAAGCTATTTATTTAACGTAACCCTGTCGCAACACGAGAGCACCACAAGCTTGTTTTCATCAAATATAACAAAATAAACAAATGACTTGAGCGATTGGGTCACGTCAATGCTTTGAGTTTTGCCAACACGTTTTGGCGACTCGTCAAGAATACACAAAGTACGCTGACGTGACCCGGTCGTGCGTGTCATATCAGTCGTGCAAACACAGTTACGGTTCTTTTCTTAAAATTTTAAAAATGCCTTTTATAGGCAAAAGACCGCTAAAGAATACATTAAACGAACACATATCGCATATATTTATATGTCGCATAGTCGCGCGACATCGGTTAGGAAATCCTAGACCAAATTCAACATTTGTTTTTAAGAATGTGAACTTTTCTCAAAACCCCACAAAACATCAACCTATTTGTATCCAATAAATATCTTAAGCTACAAGTAACCATTAACACAACTTATTTCATCAAAGGTAACAAATTTATAAACTTTTTTTTAACAAAATAAAAAGTAAAAAGATCTCTTACCAATGAGCAACAAAAAAGAAACCAGGTTCACCCATTCGAAAAGCCGAAAAGCTTTGAACACTCCACTTACTCCTTCTAATCAACTTCTTAACAACCAAATCAACCGCATTTCCATCGTTACTTCTTCTTCTACACCATTTCAGAATATCAATAACGACCAACAGTACGGACATCCAACAACTTCATCCAAAGGTTTTTACAAACAAAAGGAACTGTCCTCATCATTTCATCAACTTCCTTAATCTTTACGAAGATTAGAGACAGTATCTCTGGGTTCATGTCTTCCCACCTACGAGTTTGTCGTTCATTTGCTGTCATTTTTGTTGGTGGTCTGAAAAAAAACAGAGTTTGTTGCTGCTCCATATTATGTTGGTCAGGTGTTTTATGGGACAGAGAGTGAGGGTGGTATGGAATGGGTGTTTGACACGTGCAAAAGGATGTGACCCCTAGCGGTTGAAGAGTGGTTCAAAATGGACGAATGAGGACAAAATGAAGAAGGTATTTGTTTTTGTTAAGAATTTCGATTGGTTGCTTTTGTTAGCTTTTTAAATTATTAAAATGGGGATGTTTAATTGCTTATAGAAAGGATTTTGCAGGGGTAAAGCGGTTGGTATTCTCGACCGTCAAACCCTAACCGTTTTTTCCAACTTCAACGCGGAAAACCGGTTGGACTCGGTTAAACCGGTTTGGTTATCAACCAGTATCGGCGTGGGGAGAAAAACCCAATCGGTGGAAACCGGGTATTGGGACCGGGTTTTGTAACCGTTTATTTTTGGCGTAATCGTTTTTCGTTTTTTTTTTGTTTAGACGTTTCTTTTTTTTACAAAATAAACCTATAAACTTCAATTTTTATTTAATACAACACATAATACACTCGAAATGAAATACATCAAACATAATACTTAAACTTTAAAACATAATAACATCGGACAGTCGGAAAGCTAACCCAAAGTGATTTCATCTTCGAAATCCGTGGACCTGGTAATATTCAAGGCAGGAAGTCCCTGCTGGTTTAGGTGAAAATTATTCATGTAGGCACGAATCCGTTCCTCACTATCTTCAATCATTATCCCAATCTTCTTTTTCATCAATAATCGTTACTTTTCCTGTGGTAGCTTCATTGTCTGAGAATTCATCTCCCCAGCCGGTTGCTGTAATTTCTTCTATTGGGACTGTATTTGTTGGAGTATCATATCTAACATAATAATCCCACTTTTCTGACGGTTCACCTAGGGTCGACCACTTTTCCCATACAGCCTCTGTTTTGATCGTTTTGGTTTGTTGGATCGCTTAGCTTTATTTAATGGGTCTTTTCTAAGTTCTTGCTTATATTAAGCAATCCTCACAAAAACATATATCACAAGGATATTTGTGTTTGTGGATCGTCAAGAGATTCCTATAAAATGTTCTTCATCTTCATCTAAGTGATCATTACCCAGTATTTCTCGATCATGTTGGTCAACTAATTATCTTGCTGGTTGGGGTGCTTTGCGATATCTTTCAAACTGGAGGCTTAATGATTTGTTAAGCCTTTCATTCACTGCTACTCTTGATGGAACTCGTACCGAAGTTTGCTCAGATGGCCTTAGGTTCCAGCTCATTCCTTCAAGTTCTTCTACACTTCTCCTTTCACCAGGTATTGCTGTAATTCCAGTTGTTGTGAGATGGTCCACAACATTGTCTACGCTATATTGGAATCCCATATAACTGGTATTTGATAGTCTACCAATCATGGCCATTGTGACTAGCAGGTTATTTTTACCTCCTTGCCATGTATCATATCCATGAGTTTGTATAGCAACTTCCACATGGTTGTGGAAATCATCTATACTTAGAACCATATCAGGGAACATGTAGACTAGCTGTGTTCCTGTAGAGAGATCTACTTCTATGGTTCTAATGATTTGCCGACTATCTTCCCATATGGTATCTCTGAGGACCACCAAAGCATTTGTGCCAGCACTTCTTCAATGTAGTGCATGTAACCTTATCATGAATATCCTCAAATGGATATGTTTTTTTTGGGTAAAAGGGACTCACCCCGGTAAAATATATTAATCACCCAAAATTGCCAATAAGTACAATGGAATGTGACTGTGTGTCACATTAACCTCAAGCCACAGCTTGAACTACCACTAGATCACATGACATGCCATATGACCACTACCTATCTATTACATAACCAATAACACCAATAGGGAAAAACTACCTAATGGTGCATTAACCAAAACACATAAACATAATGACTACACAAAACAGCCTCAGAAAAATCCCAAAGCCGAGCCATTCTTACACCATTCTTGGACTTCTTAAGTCTGCATGACATTAACTTGAGGCGAACCGATGCTTGAATACACTCACAAATCTGATGAGGAGTTCTTTTGCACCTCTTGAACAAACGCCAATTTCGTTCTTGCCATATAAAGTAGGCCGACGCCGCAACCACAAGCTTAGCAACAACACTTAGCATAGATCTTCTACTAGCAATAGGCAATATATCTGTGATAATAGCATAAATGTTAGGATTAGCGAAGTCCAGACCAGCAATCACTTTCATTTGATCCCAAACATCACGCGCAAACGGGCACTCAAAAAACAGATGATCGTGCAAATCTGGTTGAATACCACATAACGAGCAACAAGATCCCAAAGAATCCGACACATCTCAGATGCTAATAAGATCCTGCGTTTTTAATTTTCTTTTAACAACCAGCCATAAGATAAGTAGGCCATGTCGAAGGAATCATCCCAATCTACTTGAGTACCCCTTGGCCGAATATCAGACCAAACCTGAGCGACCGAAAATGGCTTAGAAACCCCATGGCTGGTACGCAATAACAACCCATCAGAACGACTATCAACAATTGGAACTTGGCACGCAGTAAGAAAAGGGTACTTAAGAAGAAGATCTTGAGGCCAACTCTATGTACCCCCATGATAAACATCCCTAACCTTAGACGTAAGTGTGAGACCAGCTCTAAATATATCACGCGAGGAGATACTATTCGATACAAAAGGCCCATTTCAACCATTGTCAAACCAAAGCGAAGTAGCAGTACCATCCCCAATATCATACCAAATAAAGTTACGAATAATCGGACGAAGTTGAAGAATTTTCCTCCATCCCCAAGATGCATTACCACGTAACGGTATCTCCCAAAAACTACGCCCCTTTAATTTATATTCATGAACCCATTTCACCCACAACGATTCCTTAAGAGAAAGGAGCTTCCAAACATGAGCAATCATAAGGGCATAATTAAATACCTCTAACCTCCGAATACCAAGGCCACCCTTCTTTCTAGGAAGGCAAACAACCTCCCACGCCACCTTCGATTTACCCTTCTTCAAGCTACCATGGCACCATAAGAATCCTCTTCATGAGCTGCTCAATATTGAGTAAAACACGAGAAGGAATAATAAACACCGAAGCCCAATATATGTGTATAGCTCCAAGAACCGATCTAATCAATTAAAGACGACCAACAACTGAAAGAGATTTGTTTTTCCAATCTTGGATCCAGATTTGAACTCTATCAAGCAGCTCATTACAATCTCTTATCATAAGTCTAGACGACACCAATGGAACACCCAAGTATTTAACCGAAAGCTTTACCTCTTCAAAAGGGAGAATTTGGAGAATAGAAAGCTTGATGTGATTAAGAACATTACAAAAATATGCCGTGCTCTTAGGAAGACTAGGGGTTAAACCCGAAGCATCTTTAAACTCTTCCAACGCCTCCTTGATAATGCTAGCAGAATTGACATCACCGTATGCAAATAGAAACAAATCATCCGCAAAACAAAGGTTAATAAGCTCCAATTTGGAGCAATACATGTGATAAGTAAAGAGCTGCAATTCTTGAACTCTCCGTTGAAGCATAAGGGTAAGAACCTCCATAACAAGAGTAAACAAGTAGACAGCGGGTCCCCTTGACGAAGCCCTCTCTTGCCCCAGAAATACCCATGAAGCGAACCATTAACACAAATAGAGTATAAAGTAGTGGGCACACACTCCATAATCCAAGCAATCATCCGAGCATGAAATCCAAAACCATGAAGAACCTCACTCAAGAACTCCCAATCAACCATGTCATACGCTTTTTGGATATCTACTTTAAAATCACACCTAGGCGTGCCTTGGTTTAGGTGGTAATTATGCATAAGTTCCTGTGTTAAAAGAATGTTATCCGTAATCCTATGACCCGGGATGAACGCCGATTGATTATGAGTGATTAGAATCTTCAGGCTATGTTTAATACGATTAGCAATGATCTTGCTAATGCACTTAAACAAAACATTACAACATGAAATAGGCCGGTAATCGTTAACACGGGTGGGCGACTTAACCTTCGGGATAAGAGCAATAATAGTATGGTTAAGTTCTTTTAAAAGATTGCCATTCCTGAAAAACTCACAAATAGCATTAGTAACATCATCCGCCACAACGTCCCAAGCTGTCTTGAAAAAACAAGCGTGTACCCATCCGGACCTAGTGATTTATCATCACCCATAGAAAATAGAGCCTCTTTAACCTCTTGAGTAATAACATTACGTATCATAGAAAATAGAGCCTCAAATGGATATGTTGGAGACCTAAAGTTCTTAAGCTTTGATAACTTTGTTGGTTACATAATGGGAGATTGGTTTGGTTATCATTGACACATAGGATTCTTTGTTCAGAGTAATGTTGGTATACTATATGTCTTCCAGTACTTATATTGTTTGAATAAAGTACTTCTGCTGGGACAAGATTTGCTCGCCTTTCTCTTGATAGTTCTAGCTGTCTTTCTGGGTCTACATCTGATTCTAGGGTAATATTGTAATTATTTCTTCCAAATACCCTTCTTGTTGCTCTAGCTTCTTGATATCTACCTCTAGTCATTGCTCAATAGCCACGGATCTGATATTCTTGAGTTGGAAGTTCTGTTGTTTGCGTAGAACTTCTGTTGGGATGCTTGGCCTTCTAGAACTCATTTCTTTGGTTCTTTTTCAAACTGCTCTTTAAAGATTTTATTGGGATCTTTAAAGACGCGTATATTTCCGTCTATTCTTTTCACAGGGATTTTTCCACTGATTGAGAAGTTATCAAGTTTTTTGGCTAAGCTTGATATTGAGTCTTCAAGGTCAGCGGGCTGAATTTCCTTCTTAATAATAGTATGAACTTTTTGTTTGAGTCTATCAAACTTTTCTTCGAGCTCAATTAACTTCTGACTTTGCTTAGAGGCTAGATAAAGTAAAGTGTTATTTTGTTTTATAGTAGCGTTTACTTGATTAGTCAGACCTCCTTTGTAATCAGATGTTTTTGCAAAACCGACTGCTGGTGATTCAATATCTTCAGTAGTTGTATAGCTTCTTGATATTCAGTTGTTGCCTTTAAAATTGCAAGACTCATCCGGTGATGAGCTTCTTAACTTCATGAAGAAGGTGTTCAACCTTCTAGATCTTCTGATTGAGATCTTCTGTTAGTCTAAGGGCTTCTTTTTCGACTAACTTTGGTTGCTCAGCTATTTATTGAACAAGGTTCAAGACTTCTCTTGTGTGATCTAGTTTAGAACTAGTTGGGAATACTCAGTTGAAATCTGTTGCAGGCTTTTTTGGTTTCACTCTATGTTTTTTCTTAGTGATTCTTACAAGATTCAAGCTTTTCATTGAAAACTATACAACTCTAGATCAAGTTCTTTTTGTTTTTTAGAAATTATTTTTGCAATTTTTAAGTGCTACTTTCGAAAGAGATTTAAACGATTATAAACACAAGCTAAATTATTAGCTAAATCAGTTGTTGTAGGTTTATGACTAGTTTCTTTAAAGACGATATATTCAGAATCTACAATTCTTAAATTATCGTACCAATACTGTATTTCTTGCTCAAAGCGCTCGGACATAACATTAAAAACTTCAAAGGATATATTTACAAACTTGTTTTAGATTCACCAAACGGTTAACTTCAAACTTTTCTCGGTTCTTTCGGTACTTTTTATAAAGAAGCAATTGCGCTGTCTTTTATAAAAAACAAGTGGTTTTATGAAATTTTTAATAGAAATGTTACCGCAGAAATACAAGTTATTGATAAAATAATACCTTTACTGCTTTTCTTGAATATACCTGAAGGGTTTAGCCTTCCATAGAGCTAAGAATGTTTTGATTCAAAGCTCTGAAACCAAGATGAAAATTACGTTGCCAGGAATCTTTATCTTGTACTAAAGCTCAAAAACTAAAACTTTAAAGTACAAATTTTACTTAAAACACACCTTTTTATTAAAACACTACGGAAGCTTGATATTACAATGGTGGTGGTGGTAGTGATGGTAGTGGTTTTTTTTGATGATTTTTACAAACGGATACAAGTGCCTTTTATAGGCTAAACACAAAGGAATATGCTTTTGGCATATGGAATATGCTTTTGGCATATGACATATACTAAAGCATAAAGGAAAAAACCATGGCATATGCCAGGAATATTCGAGCCATTATTTCTTTAATTACACTGACTCCAATAATTATACATAGATGGGGCTAACCTTTTAATATCTTGCGGACACTTTTGTAGACTTTTCATCACATGCGGTTGTTATCACTTGTGGAATTTTGTCACATGCGAGCCCTTCGAGCTTCTGGACAACAAGGAACGGGATGATTCATTTTTAACTCTTGCAAGCAATAATCATCCCATCCTGGGTCCACAATAAAAAATGAATCGTTACTGCTGTCGTCATCTTCTAGAAATCATTTCCTGTTGTAGCGGTACATGTTATCTTCTGGGTTATTAGTCTGGACTTCTTTGGGCTTAGATGTTGTTGCGGCCCAGTCGTTGAGCAAGGACTTCCAGTTCAATGAGGATTCTTCTTGCTTCTTTGTTTTGAATCTTGACGTCTTCTCTCTGGTCAGACCAGTGGTTGTCTTTGGTTGACATACCAAAGCAGATTTAGGCTTTGCATTGTATGATTGCTTGTAAACTTCGCATGGCTTTGACTGATTCCTTTGCTGTTGAAATTTCAATGTCCTGGGCGACTGATCTCCATGCATTAGATTTATCTATTCAGATTGGAGTTTAGTTGGCCTTAAGCTGATAATGTCTGTATAGTGCTCCTGGTTCTTCATGTGTGAAGATAGTGTCGGTAACCCTTTATCACTTCACTTCAATAAGATTAACAAGAAAATTAGGAAGAATGTAGAGAGAGA
>BQNB010129612.1:2229-19085 GCA_026074375.1 Tanacetum coccineum
TTTCTTATCAAACTGTGTCAAAACAAGCTTATAAAAGCTGACAAACATTTGAAAGACTTCATCTTTGGTCTTAAGCATATAAACCCAAACAGACCTACTATAGTCATCAACAATAGTCAAGAAATACCTAAACCCTTCCCTGCTAACCACTTTATAAGGACCCCAAACATCTAGATGAATTAATTGACCAAGAATAGTAGATTTAGTTTCACTAAACGGAAAGGGTTCCCTGCTCTGTTTGGCTTTATGACAAACTTCACAGGGAAGATCATGTTTAATGTGATTCAGATTTAAAGATCCTTTTAACAGATTAAGAACTTGATTAGCAGGGTGTCCCAATCTATTATGCCAAATGTCCTTAGATACATAACAAGCAAAATACTCACTCTTATAGGGAGTAGAGGATGCATTATACTTTTCATCAAACAAGTAAAGACCAGCAAATTCACTACCAGTCCCCAGAACTTTCCCCTTTTTCAAATCCTGAATATAACAATTAGACTCATCAAAGGATACATTCAATTTGCTATCCTTAATCAACTTGTTAACAGACAACAAACTCACAGTGTAATCAGGGACAACCAACACATCAAACAAAATCACATCATTGTTTAATTTCAAATTCCCAACATGTGTTATTTTAGCAAGGGTTCCATTAGGATGACCCACAGTGAGTTTTAAACCAGAAACATCAACAAGATTAAACATATTTTTTACAGAATTAGTCATGTGCTGGTTAGCCCCTGAGTCAATTATCCACCCAAACTGATAATTGACTCCATCAATCTTAACATTGGCACAATAAAATCTATAAAAATGTTGATTAAAAAACACATTGCAGTTAAAGAAGGAACAACTTTCAATACCTGCCATATTGGCATTAGCAGTAGTAGAAGATTTATCATTCAATAGACTCATCAGCTTTAGCATCTGTTCATTGCTCAAAGAGACAGGACTAACAGAGGTTTTACCATCAGCATTACTCACAAACCCACCCCTAGTATCTGCATTATTGTTTCTATTATTATTATTAGCAGGTTTTAGGTTTGGATTCCTTTTAAAACCAGGTGGATAACCAATAAGCTCAAAACACCTATCCACTGTATGTCCTTTTAAACCACAGTTTTTACACAACAAACTATCATAATTCCCTCTGTTACCAGAAGTACCATTATTCCCAATAGACCAAGACCCTGTGTTTCTTTTCTTATTATTATCATTAAACCTAGAAACAAATGCAGATACTTGGGGTTTCTCATTTTGACAGACAACTTTAACCTGTATCTAATGATAAGGCTAAGTGTATTGGTGATAATGCATGATCGCGGTCATTAGCGACAGATCAACGTCAACTTAGTGTTTTCTTTTTAGGTTGTGTGGAGTAGGCGTGAGCTCACTCGGTGAGTGAATACCACACAGGCGATGAACCAAAACCACCACCCAACTCATGCGCGAGTTTGGGTAAAAACAGGCACAAATGGTCACTCATCTTGCATGAGTTTGAAAATTTTGTGGGCTCACTATTTTACAAAGTTTTATAGAAAAAAAAATTAACTACACCATTTTTTTACAGCAAAAATTTAATATATATAGAAAACTAGCAACCCGCTAAGAACAAGTTACATATTACAAGCAATGCCAGGAAAAGGTTACACTGCACCATTTTAATTTATAGATAACCATCTCTTTATTATTTTTTAAACACAACTTCCACATTTTATATACGAACTCTCTAACACTTTTACTTCTCGTTTAAATTTTATTTATATATGTATTGTTTTTAATTTTGTACGTTTAAGTTTTTTTGAATAAAAGTTTTTAATTTATGAATAAAAGCTCTTAATTTCGTACGCTTTACATTTTTAATTTCGTACGTTTACGTTTACATTAATATTTACTTTTTTAATTTATGAATAAAAGAATTTAAATAAAAAAATAGTAGGTATTAAAGGTGAGAGGCAGTGACCAAAACACTTGAAAGGTTAGAGGGAGTGAGGGGAAATGAGATGAGAGAGAAAACTGATGTGACGCTGAGTTGGTGTTGATATGGATGGCGAGCTATTGACACCACTCCCACCAACCTTACAATCTTCTTCATGTCCAACTTAATGTAATAAGACGACCGCGGTCATCACGAAAAACATACCCTCCTTAAATACAAATATCCCTTACAAAAATCATTTAATAAAATCACACACAAATAAGCCAACGGGTCTTATTTTGGACCGACTATTTACTTGTTTGATCATGATCGTGGTCTTGTAATGGGGAAGCGCCATAGTGTGAGCTGGGAGCAGCTCCGAAAGGCGAGGCATACATAAATAAATAACGAGCTTTCTAAACAGGGGGTCCATTTTGTGTGGTCTACCATGCCACGACGAGTCACGACGCCCGCCCCCCCTGCCCCCCCCATAACATCACAGACGGTCTACAGACCTTTTTATACATTTCGTTAAATAAAAATTTTTAACAGCGGAATTTTTATTTAAAAAAACTGGCAAGGAGCTAGGAACTTACAAGATTACAAGATAAGGGTTTTTAAGTCAATCGATCCAACTAAAAGAAGCCTTACATCTATACTCCGTATCTACACCGATAAAAAGAACGGGACACAATATCCTCAAAAAGAGACGTCTTCGTAGGAAGATCCGAACCAAAAATACTCTTGTTGCGAAAATTCCAAATAAACCACCACATAATATAGCAAACTTCTTCGGGCAACTTTTTATACTTAGTGTGAAGATGAAGATTCCAAAGTCACTCTACCCATTCTCATACTTTAAAATATTGTCTACTTGTTTTCATAAAAACAGAAAAAGCGGAAAAAAGGAGCAGCAAAAAAATACGTATCTTAGTCGAAATTAAAGAGAGATAACTGGATTTGCAAAGTGGTTATCACATATGTGAAAAATATACCAAAACTACCAGATAGATCACCCAACCAACCACCCCTTTGTGATTCACTTTTATTATAACAATAAACACAGTAGACCAATCCCTAACACAGGTGTTGACCAGTTACAATACAAAGAACCAAACAAATCTGTCCCCAAACGGATGCAGATAGAAATACAGCACTCACACTTACATAAACCAAAACTAAAGAACCATGAAACAAAGATCAAGATGATCTTGAAACTAAACAGAGAACTAAAACTGCGTGAAACTTGAGAGAACTTGATGGTGATGAAACTTTGATATCGGAACAACTGAATGAAACCCTAGCTCAGATAAGAGATTATATAGCCTCCCATTTTACATCCTGAACCCCTGAAGAATAAAAAAGACAAGACTAACACCAAAGTTAATATAACAACTTTTAATAGAAACATATTTACCATTATAATATAAGCTTGCTAGAAAGGAAATATAACTTTGAACAACATAGAAAATAGTCTGGTAAATCATTAAAAACGTGACTCTATAACTCATTTTCATTGGAATTTGTATGAAGCTATACAAACTCGTCATTATTGACTAGGTTACAGAGAGGGTTTAAGCTAAATTAACTTGGTTTTATACGTTACATAAATTAGTTGTTACGTTTATTCAGGTCATAAGAGCATAAGGTATCATGACTCAAGTCAGTTTGTCACCTCAACTTCACTTTTAACACTCACACATTTAGTTATGCTACAATCACAAAAAGTTAAAAAAAAAATAAAAAAAATGAGATGTTATGTTTTGATTGAGTTAATAAAAAAGAAGAGATAGAAATTATTATAAAAGCCACCAATCAAAACATAACACCTCATTTTGTGAATATATTTTTTTAAACCTTTTGTGGTTTCAGTTAATAAGCTCCACCTACTATTTTATTTTATATTCAATTTTTTTCAAACCAACTAAATTCTATTCACTCATCAAATAAATATATAATAAAAAAACTTATGAAAAATAAAAAACTACAATTTTTTTTTTAAAAACAATAAGAAAATTTAAAAAATACAATTATTAATTTTGTTGTCGATATTTGTTCATTATGTTGATGAGGATGACTTGTTCTTCCAGCATACCATCGGTTTTAATAAACGCATCGTTTAGGTGTTGAGACATTTTTTTGTTATAGTTTGTAAATGAAAGTGATATATATAGTGTGAAAAGTGAAGTTTAATTTTAGTTATAAAAAAATGAATTTTAAAAAAGTAGCCGTTGCATAGTCAAAATGGCTAGTTTTCTTTTGATTCTCCTCACACTCGTGGAGGCCAAATAACTGGCTCACCGACTCACGCATTTTGGGAGGTCGATGTCGTAGCTTGGAACTGGCGACGTCAAAGTGGTTGTCACCTCGGCAGCGACGGTACTCAAATCTCTAAGTTTAACATCTTTTAAATATTGTTTGATGAGGCGTACGAAATGGTTAGCGTTATTGGTTATCAACGCTTTATGAATACTAAAAAATTTTGATTTGTGCCAAAACGATTTTGAACCTTATTTCTGCAACTTATTATGTTTCATGCGTTGCGCTGACATCATACAACAAAAAATACAATACAATCTTATATGATTTGGAAAACAATTTAAGATTAACCCAACTACTTAGAAATAAAATATATGTAAATGAATAATGATATCAAGGTTTTACGCTTATGTTGGAATATTCTCCAAGAAATCCAACTTGAAAGCATCTAACAACGTGCAAGTTTCAATTTGAGCACATGCTACCAAAACTGTCTCCTCTTGCAGAGAACATGGCACGTAATCATGATTTTAACACTGTGTTCTCTGGTATAAGTTTAAGAAGAAAAGTAAAGAAAATAAAGTGAAACAAAAAAGATTGTGTTCTTAAGTATCGGTTACTTAATGAATGAAAGAAAAGGAAAATGAATGAAAAACAAAAGTAATTTAGTTGATTTTGAAAATAAAATGTTTCCTTCTAATATTGGGCTGAAAATCTTTACTTTCAATTTCTTTACTTTTCTTTAATGAAAAATCTCAGAGAACACAATAATGATACTATATAACTATAAATGTTCATTTTTGCTTCTATAACACAATATAACATCTCCTAACTGATTTTGAGGACAACCCGTTGATCTCCTTTCAAGTCAACCCAAAACATACAAGGTTATATACAATAACAACGAATTTTTTCTACCGATTTAATACGTGAACAAAAAGTATTTCACTATATATAATAGACTTTTATGTTTTGTTATGCGCTAATGTTCACGGGCTACCGGTTAAAACCTAGTAAAACTGGCAAAAAAAACTTGCATGCCATTTTTAATAACGGGTTTTGGTCATACAATAGTAACGGACTTTTCCAAATGTACCGATTTGGTACGTGGACTAAAAAGTGTTCCACTTTATGTGACAAGCTTTCATGTTTTGTTCTAATATACATGCATGAACTTGTGCTACCGAAAATTTAATGTTGATGACATATCATGGGTACATTTGGAAAAGTTAGTTATATTTTATGACCAAACACCAAACATAATCATGATTAAGAAAATCAATATTAGTATCTAGAAGTAAAATCTTACTTTTGGCTTTTTTTTAGAAATATGCAACTCTTTCCAGAGATCTTGTTCTTTCACAGTTGATAATATTGCCACTTTTGAACACGTGAAAGAATTAGTCCACCTGCCTATTCAGATTCTCCAAAAGTGTGTGAATCTCTTCTATCCGATGATGCGTTTTCTCACCAGCAACAAACTCGTTAACAGCACCACCAACCTCAATTGAACTACACCCCGGTACTTTATCCAGTCCTTGGGCTTTCATTAACTTTCTAGTCATTTGCAGGCTATCAACATCATTTGTACTCGAGTATAAATTAGACATAAGTACATAAGCCCCACTGTCATTTTCTAATAACATTAGTCTCTTAGCTGCCCTTTTTGCAAGGTCTATCTGTTTGTGACTCTCACAAGCACTTAATAAAGCTCGCCATGCCACTGCTTTTTCTTTTAGGCTACAAGATGTCGGCATTCTTTCAACTACATCTTCGGCTTCATTGAGTAAACCGGCTCTGCCAAGAAGATCGATTATACATATGTAGTGTTCGGTTTTTGGGTTGATATTGTATTCGTTACACATTTTGTTGAACAATCTCAGACCTTCATGTTCCATACCTGAATAACTACAAGCCGTAAAAACAGCAATGAAGGTAACATCATCTGGTTTAACTCCAGCCATTTCCATATCCGAAAACAATCTAAGAGCACGTAACCCTTCACCATGAATCGCTAATCCGGAGATCATAACATTCCAACAAATAGTATCTCTTTCCGTCATCTCATTAAACACCTTCTCAGCAACATCCAACTTCCCACACTTACAATACATATCCATCAAAGCAGTACCTAACCTCACGCCACATCTCAACTTCACCTCATCCATTCGCTTATGAACCCACACCCCAATATCTAATGCTCCAAGATGCGCACAAGCACCAAGTACACTCACAAACATAGCCTCATCAGCCACAATACTCGTCGATTGCATCAACCTAAACATCTCCAACCCCTCCTTAAAACAATTATTTTGTACATACCCCGAAATCATTGCACCCCAAACCCCCCTATCCTTAACCGGAGCCTCATCAAAAACCACTCTCCCCACCTCAACATCCCCTATCCTACAATACCCATTAATCAAAACCGTCCACGACACAACACACCTTACCGACATTTCCTCAAACACTTTACGCGCACCCCCCATATCCCCACCACAAGAATACACACTCATCAAAGTATTCCCCACAAACCCATCACACAAAAACCCAAATTTCACACAATGCCCATGAACAACCACACCAAGTTCAAAACTTTCCATAAGTAGACAAGTTTTCAATACATAAGGAAGTGTATAGTTATCAGGGTACATGTAACATTTAATCATATTTTTATATAACATAAGTACGTTGTGTAAGTCTTTGTGAACTAAACATGCTTTGATCATGGTATTGTACAAAAGATTAGTGGGTTTTTTAACATGTTTTAAGATTTTAAGGCCATGTTGTAAGGTGTTTTTGTGGTTGTTATGAGGGTGTGAAAAAAAGGCTAATAGTCTGCTTAATGTGTAATGGTTTTGATTAAGGCCACATGTGATTGAGTGTGCATGAACTTGTTTTAGTTGTGTTATGTTTTTGCATTTTTCTAGGAGATTTAGACATCTATTGGTTATTGTTGTTGACATTAGTGCATATTATTTTCATCAACCAAAGGTTATGAGACTTGGTGGAGACTAGTTTTTATTGCAACAGTTAGCAAGTTACAAGTGGTTACAGCAACAAGTTTGAATCTCAGAAGCTGCAATTCGCTCTAAGCATGTAACCATATGATACAGTATTTACCAGGTTTCTGGGTTTTTGCGATAGTCCTAGAGTCCGAGATTTTCATGCCAAGGTCATCAAAGATGTCTAAGGGTTGAGTTTTAAGCTAAATTAAAAGGTTGAAGCATCATGTTATCTAATCTTTATGCCTAGAGTCCGTTTTAGATTGCTCATCAGCCAATTGCAGTATCAGCCTTGGCTTGTACCATCATATCTTATTAGGTGAAGAGTCATCAAACAAAATCTGATTTATATGTTGATTTATGTAGTAAAAAAAAACGTTGCAACACATGAAAGAAAGCGACTCCACTTACTTGGAACATGACATAGACAAAATGGAGAAATGCCATTGCGTAAAGTAGGATATCAATTCTTAAAGCCCGAGAAGCCATTACGCTACTATGTATTATACAATTGAATTCCTTTGGAACTTGAAAGTTACCGAAAATATGATGCTGAGCTACAAAATATTACATGAACACAACTTTTTAATTCTTTATCACCAACAACAGTTACTAATAAATGTTTTCATTTGTGGGAGTGTAATGTAATGTAAACTAACTATTCTCTGGACACAAATCAAGTGATGAAGGTGATTAGAACAAGAAATCGGAGTCCGAAAGTTCTAGTACTTTGTGAACACCAATTGGGTTCACACCAGGTTTGAATGCATTTCCTTCAATGTACCTGCAATGTAAAATACCGTGTGAAAAAGAAGACACTTAAAATGAAAACCTCGCTAAAAGCAGAGCATATTACATTACTGTGACACGATAGTTTTTGTAATCATATTAAGCACACTAATTAGTTACTTGCACAACTGGACAATAAAATGAGCAAGTTACTTGCACAACTTGGTTAAGATTCTTGAAATGTAGAGTTGGAGGTAATAAAAAGAGTAAACTTACAATTCTTTCAAATAAGGATGCTTGTAGAAGGCATCAGGAATCCTCCCACTAAATTGATTGTGATCCAAGTACCTGAAATTAAGAAGTCGCGGTTAATATTAACAAAAATTGGCTACAATTTAGGTGCTGCTAATGATCACATTGCAAGAAATGACACACTTACAAGTAAGCAAGTTTAGGAATATGAGCAAGTCCAAATGGTACTATCCCAGACATCTTGTTGCGAGATAAATGCCTGAAAAATCAGAAGGAATACACATTAGCCTCAGTTTAAAAATACCAACTTTCATAGGTTTCAGTTTTGACAAATATACATCCATACTGCATTTCAATACTCACAAGATTTCCAGATTGGTCAAGTTTGCAAGCTGTGCTGGAATACCTCCAGTCAAATAGTTGTTATTTAGATAGCTGCAGATTTAGTGAAAGGGTAAATCAAATCATCAAACATGGTATAACTTTGAAGTAGCCAATGAAAATGAACATACAGATTGCGTAGAGCTGGAAAGCATCCTTCTATACGTATCAGTTCCCTAATTGTTCCAACCAAATGATTGTCACCAACATCCCTACAAACACAATGCATCGTCCAGATCTCAGAGGGATTTATATATGTGAGATTAAATGATAAAATGATAGTGGGAAAATGAACGCTTACAAATGGCGAAGTTTCTGCAAGGAGCCCAATTCTGCTGGAATACGCCCAATGAACCGGTTTTGGTGCAGATGAAGATACTGCAACTCTGGAAGATTAGCCAGCTCCCGAGGTATTTCCCCTTTGAAGCTATTGAAACTCAAGTAGCTGTAACCATATAAGTAAATAAGTATTACAATCAGATTATCGTCCCGAAGAGAGTCTAAAAAGTATTTATCCAAGTCAAGGGATAAGAAATACTCACAGGTGTGTTAATTTCTTCAATTCACCTATTTCAGGAGGAATGACATCCTGCAGCTTATTCCACCTCAGATTACTGGAAAGAAACAACACCCGTCAGCAAAATTGATTTCATATCAGTTGCAATCAGGATTCTAATTGGCTGGTGACTGCCGTGTTAACTATATAAGTTACTACAGGTTCCAAGAGTGTCTTATCTACATAGGTTCAGTATCAGCCTACTTGCAAAGTTTCATCAAGTGTCTGAAGCAAGTCACCTAGACTAATTTGCTAGGGCACAATATTTATGAGAGTGACAAAAAATAACAGAGCCAATCATATCACAAGCCACTGGAGAACCATATGGGTTAAGAAAAATTTCCGAATTTCAATGAACTGACGATCTTGTGTGTTCAGTAAGAGGATTCCAAAGAAGCCAGTTTTTAAGTTCAAAGATTTTGGCAACATTAGAAAGCCAGTTATACTTCTCCTATGACCGCTTTCGAGATCCTTTATGACCTGTGTTACTAGAAACCAACTGATCCTCTAAATGTGACTAAACTATTTTAGCTAACAGTGTAGAAGCATAACTTACAAAGATTCTAGAAAAAGGTTGCATGCTCATAGTATTTACAATCCATGTAACCTTATACCACAAGAACAACCAGTTGGCACATGATCCTCTCATGCTCAAGTATACAAAGGCGCATTAACAATCATAAGAAGATTAGAAAAGTAATAAAGACAATATGAAGCCTCATTCATTAGCTATGTGCAAATACACCACAGATTACTGATATAAAGAGTTCAGATAAAGCATAGTACAGTATTCTCAGCCGCTTTAGACGCCCGATTTGAGGTGGAATTGGTCCGGTCAACTTATTGTTATGGAGATCCCTGCCAACAAAAAGCAGATAATATAGAACACATATTCAATCCATACATTTAAACAAATGAGTCAACAAAAGGAAGAAGCAGTGGACTATAAGAATAGAGAGTCGTACAGCCTTGTAAGATCAAGCAGATTAGTCACAGCAGTAGGAAATGGTCCAACAATTGACACTGCATATACTTCCCTGCAATTTTTATAAAATGTCAGATAATTGTACAATCTTTAGTGCAAAAACATGTAACAGGGCAAGATTGTAAGTGTTTATTATCGGATAATCTGAGATGTATGAACCAAAGTGATGCAAGACTTACAGTTCGGTAACGACTCTGTAATCACCTTGTGTGGAGCAAGTGACACCAGACCAAGCTGGTAAGTCACCATCACCACAAGGATCATCTCCAACCCACGCATAAACCACCCTCCATCCAAGAGATGCTTTGATTTCATTCAAAGCTTTCACTACACAACAATCAATCATATATGCATCATTAGCTCACTTTAAGACACGTTAATCCTACTTCCATATTCATCACTTTCCACTCAAAATTGTTACCAAGAACCCTCAAACGAAACCAAAAAAACTCTAAGAACACCAGTATAACAGTTTCTACAGAATTGCCAAGTGATTTAGAATAAAAACTCGAATCAGTCAAATTACAATGAGATCCCAAACATTTATTCTAAGAGCTCTTAGGTAAGTGACACCGTGTGCACTAAGCTAATAGCCATTTAATTCAAGCAATAAGGCACCACCAACAAGTCCCACAGCCAACATTGGGTGCGTAAATCACGCTACTCACTGCATAAATTTAACTAAATACTAGCTAATATGCGGCTAAACCACTTTCTCTCTTGATGAAAACATTCAGATATGCCACGTGTCTTAATGTGTTAACTTTAAGGTAAAAATGAATTTCAGGTCAAATAGAAATAAAAAAAACTGGGAGTAATTCACTAAAAGAAAGTAACATAATGAGATCTGCGAACATTAGATATGATTTAAATGACGGATCTAGGTTAACATAAGAGAGTAAGATTTACGAGTGGTAGCAATGTTAAATCCAAAAAAAAAGGTGAAAATGAGAAGGATTACCGTCACGTTTAAGGGTTTTACAGTGGACATGATGAGCGTTGATTAAGCAAATAACAACTAGTACAATGAACAAAAATTGTTGGAGGAGCATTTTCGTTGATTTTGATTTATGGGATCAGGTTTTGTTTTAAATGATCATTTGCTACTATCTATGTAATGTGAGTAGGATGGATCTCCGTGATGGGAGTGAGAGAGAGAGAGAGATGATATAAACGCGTATCACCGCCAGATCCTTCCTTCTTTAACTTCCATTTTATTATTATTCTTTTCCTTTTCTTATTCGCAATTCATTTTTATGTCAAACCTTAAGCCTAACTTTGAAATTCAAAGTTACTAGTGAAACATGACATATTAAACTCTATGAACCATCTTGCGAAACTAAACGTGTAAACGGATGTTGTTTTTCTGTTCAGTTTACTCTAAAAGGGGGTGCCTTTTTGACACGGATGTAGACGACTTTATCGGGTTAATCCCAAAACCGTTTCTAATACACACTTAGCGATATTTGATCAAGTGTTAAACATACTTAGCAATCGCTTTTGTAATTCACTTTTCTCTCTTCCTGTAATCTTGTAACAAACTAACCGTTCAGTTGTAATATAATTTCGTTTGTTTTACTAGTTCTCAAGAATAAACAGAAAAATACTTCAAAAAAGAGTGATATGTTTAGTGATGGAATAAATGATATGTCTGATATAGGTGGGGGAAATGATTTAAAGAGTAATAAGGTTGTGGATAATGGTGATAATAATATGGAAGATGTTGAGTTAGATGGGTTTACTGATGAGAATCATGCTGAGAAGAGACAGGAGAATGTAGAGGAAGAGGATGTGAGGGTTGAGGAGTGTTTGGATGATGGAAATAGCAAGGGGCCTGAATGTAACAGTAATTAAAACAGGGGAATGAATGATTGGGATAAGAAGGATGAGAGGAGTACAGGAAATGATAGGAATGAATATGAGGCTAGTAACACTCAAAAAACTTATGCTAAAGTGGTTACCAAAGATTTGAAGGTTGTAAATAACAAGTTAGACTTTATCCCTACTGTCATTAATGAAGAAGGAAGTGAATTTGTAATTTTTGATGAAGATTTGGTGGAAAAAGAAAGTGCTCAATGGAAACTAACTGTTTGTGATCACTTTGTGGGATATAGAACGAGTGTCCATGAATTGAGGTATAATATAAGAAGAATGTGGAGTAAATGGGGTATTGATGATATTGATATGAGGGTTGATGGAACATGTATGTTTAGATTCAGAAGTGAAGAGGGTATGAACAAAGTGCTGGAACTTGGACCATGGCTAGTGAATAATAAGCCATTATTTATGCAGAAATGGGACCTTATAATTGGAATGGATAAAATTGAGCAGACTAAAGTTCCTCTATGGGTAACTCTTGTGAATATTCCTATGGAAGCTTGGAGTAGTGAAGGAATTAGTGCCCTGGCTAGTAGTCTTGGGAAGCCATTGCAAATGGATAATATGACTGCTAGAAGATGCCAATTTGGGGAAGGAAGACTGGATTTTGCAAGAGTTTTGGTAGAGTTTGATGTGGTAAAGGGTTGCAAGGAAAAAATTGAAATCCAGTATAGGGATATGAATAAAAATGTGAAAGGGACAAAACAGGTGAATGTTGAGTATGCTTGGAAACCTAAAATTTGCTCACATTGCCATGTAATTAGACACTCTTTTGATAATTGTACTAAAAGGGAGAAAAGTATAGAGGAAAAAGAAAGGGATGCAAAGAAGGAGGAAGATATGACTAGACAAAGAATGGAGGAGAATAAAAGAAGGATGAACTCTGTGAATGGAATGGAAAATAGAAGGTTTATGGATAGAAAACAATATAGGGATGGAAGGTTTTTCAATGCTGGCCCAAAGTCTAATGAAGTCAAAAGCAATAAAGGAGTGATGTGGAGGAAAAAAGATAGAAATGAAGGGATATATAATAGACAGAAAAACAAAGGCCAACAGAACAATGAGAAAAATCAACATGATGAAAGGGCAAAAACTGGTAATAAATATGATGTTCTAAATGTTCTAGAGGATGATAATGATGAATTGAAAATTCTAAAAGGAAGGATGATTGTAGATACTTTTCTGAATAAGAAAATACAGCGTAATGGTATTGAAGTCAAAACCTAGACTCAGGATATGGTTAAGTATTTTAATCATCAGAAAGAAATCAATAGGATGAAGGAGGATGAAGAATTAAATGGAGATATAGAGGATGTTCTAGAGGTTAACTCTGGAATTGCTAAAGAAGTGAATACAGAGGAGGTTAGAGGTATGGACACTACTATTCTAAATTGATAGTAGTCTTGTATTCTTAAAAATTGTCATTATAATAGACCTTAAATTTGGTATGTGGAATATTAGGAGTATGAATCAAAGTAAAAAAAACAAAAAACAGTATTAAGGTTTATAAGAAATGAAAAGATTAGTATATGTGGTATTGTGGAAACTCATCTGAAGCCTTCAAAACTAAGTAAGGCAGCAGATATTGCTTTTGGAGGATGAGATTGGGTTTCTAATAGCATTCACAGTATTGATAGTTGCAGGATTTTAGTAGGGTGGGATAAGGATAAAGTCAACTTGATGGTAGTGCATATGACTAGTCAAGTTATGTTGACAGTAATTGAAGTAACCAAGTCAAAACAAAAAATGTTTTGTAGTTTTGTGTATGCCTTAAACTCAGGGATTGAAATAAGGAGGTTGTGGGAAGATTTGAGGAGAATGAAAAGCTTTTCTACTAGATGGCCTTGGATTTTGATGGGTGACTTTAATGTTACTCTCAAAATTGAAGAACATTCTGCTGGAGGATCTAGATTGAATGGTGTAACATTTCACATTTTCAGGTCATTTACGACTTCATTTATTCCACTATTTATTTTTAGGCTTTTGCGTGTTTACTTTTAATTATTATCGTATAGTTAAATCGCGTAAACCAAAAATCATCATTCAACGTAAACGGACACCAAACAAATAAAAGTTTACATCAAGCAAGAGTTATATGATTATTAAGAGTATAATTTATAACTTTTCATAATTTATTTTCATTGGTTACGTAAAACGCTTACGTTTCGCAATAAATTACATTTAGGCATACCCGGAAGTACCTATACCTATCTATACTCAAACCAATACCCACAATTATACCCAATACATAAAAATTAATTCTTTTCCTACCCACATATCACTTAGAACCGGATCCATGCATATACACACATAATAAAACCATAAATCTTCCACTAGTGTCACCATCATCTAGTTATAGGACCACCAAGTACACTTACAACTCCAATTCTCCATAAATTGGCACATCATGGTACCCTAAAACCCATCTTTGGCCGTTGCATTGTATTGGAAGGAGGAGAGCTCTTACATGTTGTACTTCAAACCACTCCAACACATGGTTTATGTTTAAGGTTGTTTTGCACATTACTAGTTGCTATATAAGACAAGTCCAAGGTTAAGCATCCCACTCTTTCATTTACCAAGCAAATAAACTCACAAAAACTCTCTCCCTATAAGCAAAACCCACGGCTCACTTTTATCTATTAGGGTTTCATATTAAAATTCATTTTACAAATATTCCAAGCATAAAAGGGTTCATTATAAGTATATCTAAGGTTACTCAAGGGTATTGCAAGCTTGGATTTGGGTTTAACAAGGATTAATCAAGAAAACCTATTTAGGGTTTTCTAGATTAGGGTTTTGGATTTGGAAGCTTGGCTAGGGATTTTATCTTGTGTTTATCATTCTACTCATCTCCTATAAGGTCTATTTAAAATATTTCATTTCCATTCATTCATCATCTTATGTGTACATGCTAGTTATATATGTTAAACACCACCTAGATGTATTTTTATGATTTTTGGGATACTACAAGACATATATAAAATCAAACTATATATGTATGGTGATGAAATAACACTTAAAATGGAAGTACACATTATATATAAGTGTTAAATAATTTATAAGATTTAGTTTGTAAATTATTTTGCATTGAAGGCATTTAGATTTTCAAACTTTATTGCAGACAAAGGAAAGTTTATTGATCTGGTTAAAAAGGATTGGAAGTGTGATTGTAAAGGGTACAGTATGTATAGGTTGGTAAAAAAGATGAAGAATATGAAAGTGCCTTGAAAAATATGGCTTGGAAAAATGGGAACTTGTTTCAGCATGTGAAGAAATTGGAGGAGGATTTGAAAAAAGCTCAAGAGGAGGTAGTAGCTAATCCCAGTAATGCATAGATCAAGAAAGGAATGTCTAATATCCTGCAGATGTATAATGAAGCAATAAATGATAAGGAAAAACTCCTTGCTCAAAAAAGCTAAAGTTAAGTGGCTTAGTGAAGGTGATAAAAACACTAAGTATTTCCATAATGTGGTAAAAAGCAGAAGGAATTTGAATAGAATTGTGGGGATTTTTGATGAGCGGGGCAATTGGTTTGAGGGTGATAAGGTTCCAAATCAATTAGTTAAAACTTTGAAAAGTTTTTGAGTAAAAATGGTGATACTGATCAAATTAACTCAGAGGGCCTCTTTAATAAGAAGTTGACCAAAAGAGAAGCTGATTTTATGGTTAGAGATGTATCTGATATAGAGGTCAAAGATGCCATTTTTGGGATTGGGGATGATAAAGCTCCAGGACCTGATGGATTCATAGCTACTTTCTTCAAGAAAAGATGGGACATTGTTGGAAAAGATGTGTGTAGGGCATTTAAAGATTTTTTCAAGACAAATAAATTACTTGGAGAAGTGAATGCTACATTGATTACTCTAGTTCCCAAAATACAACATCCAAGTAGAGTTTCTGAGTATAGACCTATTGCATGTTGTAATGTTGTGTACAAATGCATAAGTAAGATAATCACTAACATGATTTAGGGGTATTTTGATAAGCTGATAAGTATAAACCAAGGTGCATTTGTTCCTGAGAGACTGATACAAGACAATCTATTGATCACTCAAGAGCTCTTAAAAGGCTATAACAGGAAGAAAGGTTCACAAAGATGTGCATTGAAGATTGATATAGCAAAAGCATATGACACTGTGAATTGGAAGTTTTTAGAGAACATATTGGGTCAGTTTGGCTTTCATGAAAAACTTATTAGATGGGTGATGACATGTGTATCAAGTGTTGCCTTTTCTATTTGTGTGAATGGGGAGAGGTTTGGATACTTTAAAAGTGGAAGGGGGCTTAGACAAGGAGACCCAATGTCCCCTTACCTATTCACTCTGGTCATGGAAGTTTTAACTCTGATGGTTCAAAGAAAAGTAGCCAATAGTAATCATTTTAAGTATCATTGGGGGTGTAAGGAGATTAAGCTAACTCAACTATGCTTTGCTGATGATTTGTTGATGCTTTGCAATAGGGATTATAAATATGTGGAAGTTTTAAAAGAAGGTCTCATGGAATTTAGTAAAGCCTCTGGTCTAATCCCAAATATGAACAAGAGTACTATATTCTTTAGAAGCGTGAAGGATTGTGAAAGAAGGATAATTCTGGAAGTCATGCCTTTTACAGTGGGTAAACTTCCTATGAAATATCTTGGTGTCCCTCTTATTACTAAGAACATTGGGATATCTAAATGTAACCAATTGGTGGAAAGAGTCAAGCAAAAAGTGAATGATTGGGAAAATAAAACTTTGTCTTATGTTGGAAGATTGCAACTTATATCTTCTGTTTTGGATTCAATGCAAATATATTGGGTGTCACACCCCGACAATGGCGGAAACTCGGGAATGCAACATAATGATCAATCATAACAAAAGATACAAAATAGAGAAAACTACATTGCAT